>JAJPUD010023599.1:0-19777 GCA_023553655.1 Myrmecobius fasciatus
TAAAAAACTATTAGAATTAATCCACAACTTTAGCAAAGTTGCAGGATACAAAATAAACCCACATAAATCATCAGCATTTTTATACATCACCAACAAAATGCAACAGCAAGAGATACAAAGAGAAATTCCATTCAAAATAACTATCGATACTATAAAATATTTGGGAATATATCTGCCAAGGGAAAGTCAGGATCTATATGAGCAAAACTACAAAACACTCTCCACACAAATAAAGTCAGATCTAAACAATTGGAAAAACATCAAGTGCTCTTGGATAGGTCGAGCGAATATCATAAAGATGGCAATACTACCTAAGCTAATCTATCTATTTAGTGCTATACCAATCAAACTCCCAAGAGATTATTTAACTGACCTAGAAAAAATAACAACAAAATTCATCTGGAAAAACAAAAGGTCAAGAATTTCAAGGGAATTAATGAAAAAAAAATGCAAATGAGGGTGGCCTAGCTGTACCAGATCTAAAACTATATTATAAAGCAGTGGTTACCAAAACCATTTGATATTGGATAAGAAGTAGAGTAGTGGATCAGTGGAATAGGTTAGGTTCACAGGACAAAATACTCAATGACAATTGTAATCTAGTGTTTGATAAACCCAAAGACCCCAGTTTTGGGAATAAAAACTCACTATTTGACAAAAACTGCTGGGATAATTGGAAACTAGTATGGAAGAAATTAGGCATTCGCCCACACCTAACACCATATACCAAGATAAGGTCAAAATGGATTCATGATCTAGGCATAAAGAATGATATTATAAACCAATTAGAACAATGTAGGATGGTTTACCTCTCAGACCTGTGGAGGGGGAAGGAATTTGTGACCAAAGAAGAACTAGAGGTCATCATTAATCACAAAATAGATAATTTTGACTATATCAAGTTAAAAAGTTTTTGTACAAACAAAATGAATGCAGACAAGATTAGAAGGGTAGCAGTAAACTGGGAAAATATTTTTACATCCAAAGGTTCTGATAAAGGCCTCATTTCTAAAATATATAGAGAATTGACTCAAATATATAAGAATTCAAGCCATTCTCCAATTGACAAATGGTCAAAAGATATGAACAGACAATTTTCAGACGAAGAAATTGAAACTATTTCCGGTCACATGAAAAGGTGCTCCAAGTCACTATTGATCAGAGAAATGCAAATTAAGACAACTCTGAGATACCACTACACACCTGTCAGATTGGCTAAAATGACAGGAAATGATAATGATAACTGTTGGAGGGGATGTGGGAAAACTGGGACACTGATACATTGTTGGTGGAACTGTGAACGGATCCAACCATTCTGGAGAGCAATTTGGAGCTATGCTCAAAAAGTTATCAAACTGTGCATACCCTTTGACCTAGCAGTGTTTCTACTGGGCCTATATCCCAAAGAGATTTTAAAGGAGGGAAAGGGACCCACATGTGCAAAAATGTTTGTGGCAGCCCTTTTTGTAGTGGCAAGAAACTGGAAATTGAAAAGATTCCCATCAATTGGAGAATGGCTGAATAGATTATGGTATATGAATGTTATGGAATATTATTGTTCTGTAAGAAATGACCAACAGGAGGATTTCAGAAAGGCCTGGAGAGACTTGCATGAACTGATGCTGAGTGAAATCAGCAGAACCAGGAGAACATTATACACAGCAACAAGACTATACGATGATCAATTTTGATGGACATGGTTCTCTTCAACAATGATGTGATTCAAACCAGTTGTTCTGTGATGAAGATAGTCATATACATCCAGAGAGAGGCCTGTGGGAACTGAGAGTGAACCACAACACAGCATTTTACCGCTTTCTGTGAATATTTCCATGCATTTTGTTTTCCTTCTTAGGTTGTTTTTTTCTTCTTCTCTTTCTAGATCTGATGTTTCTTGTGCAGTAAGATAACTGTATAGATATGTATACATGTATTGTATTTGTCATATAATTTATCCTATCTAGCATGTATTAGATTACCTGTCATCTAGGGGTGAGGGGTGGGGGGAAGGAAAGGAAAAGCTTGGGAAATTTTTTTTTTGCAAAGGTCAATGTTGAAAGGTCACTCATATGTTTTGTAAATAAAAAGCTTTATAAAAAAAAGATATGAACAGACAATTTTCAGATGAAGAAGTTGAAACTATTTCTAGTCATATGAAAAAGGTGCTCCAAATCACTATTGATCAGAGAAATGCAAATTAAGACAACTCTGAGGTACCACTACACACCTGTCAGATTGGGTAAAATGACAGGAAAAGAAAATGATGAATGTTGGAGGGGATGTGGGAAAACTGGGACCCTGATACATTGTTGGTGGAACTGTGAATGGATACAGCCATTCTGGAGAGCAATTTGGAGCTATGGTCAAAAAGTTATCAAACTGTGCACACCCTTTGACCCAGCAGTGTTTCTACTGGGCTTGTATCCCAAAGAGATATTAAAGGAGGGAAAGGCACCTGCATGTGCAAGAATGTTTGTGGCAGCCCTTTTTGTAGTGGCTAGAAACTGGAAACTGAATGGATGCCCATAAATTGGAGAATGGCTGAATAAATTATGGTATATGAATATTATGGAATATTTTTTTTCTGTAAGAAATGACCAGTAGGATGATTTCAGAGAGGCCTGGAGAGACCAACGTCAACTGATGCTAAGTAAAATGAGCAGAACTAGGAGGTCATTATACACAGCAACAAGATTATATGATGATCAATTTTGATGGACATGGTTCTCTTCAACAATGACATGATTCAATCCAGTTCCTATTGTTCAGCAATGAAGAAAGTCATATACATCCAAAGAGAGGACTGTGTGAACTGAGTGTGAACCACAATATAGCATTTTAATGCTTTCTGTGAATGTTTGCTTGCATTTTGTTTTCCTTCTTAGGTTGTTTTTTTTTCTTTCTAGATCTGATTTTTCTTGTGCATCAAGATAACTGTGTAGATATGTATATATATATATATATAGGTATTTTATATATATAGGATTTATCATATATTTTAACATGTTTAAAATGTATTAGGCTATCTGTCATCTAGGGGTAGAGGTGGGGGAAAGGAGGGGAAAAATTTGAAAGAAAAAATTTTGCAAAAGTCAATGTAGAAAAATCACTCATATGTTCTGTAAATAAAAAGTTTTAATAAAAAAAAGAAATAAAAACAAAAAAATGAGCAAAGAAGAAACAAAACTCTGTTTGCTGATAATATAACATTTTTAAGTCCTAGAGAAGCAGCAACTAATTGAAACAATAGCATCAGTGAAGTGTTAAAATACAAAATAAGCCTAGAAAATCAAGAGCAATATGTACTAATAACAAAATACAAAACAATTGAAAGGGGAGTCCCTTTCCAAATAACAACAAAAAGCATTATATGTCTGGTAGCACACTCAATACCTGTGTCTATTGTGTACTATGTGTACTATTTCAAAATGTCCCTTAGAAAACTTAGCTTTAACAAAAATGACAATATTATCTAAATCATTTTACTGATCTAGTGATTCCAAGAGAATACTTTATAGATCTAAGCAAAAATAATAACAAAATTTATTTAAAGGAAGAAAAAATATAGAATATCAAGGGAAACAATATAAAAGGAAAGAAAAACAGAAGAATAGTATCCCTGTACTCATATTATGTAGCAGGAATCAACAAAATTATTTGGTTATTTGCTTAAAACAGGAAAAAACAGAAGACAAACTATATTTGTTATATGGGGATTTGTTTTCTATCAGTAATTGTCATTATTATTAAATATATTATTAGTCATAAAATTGCATGGCAGAGTAAAAACATGAGATGTTGTTTTGATGAAAATACATTTTAAGCATTTGTGATCTAATTCTGGTATCAGATTTCCCCTAGTATTTGGTCAACATCTTTCCTACTCTTGTCTTACATTCTGACTTATATGATATTTATGTGTATACATAACATCTCCCCTATTGTTCTGTGACTCTTTGAAGGAGGGGACTGTATTTTCATATTTCTATCTTTTCAGTGTTCATCAGAGTGCCATGTTTGACAAATGCTTGTTCACCCATTTTTCAGGTTTTATATTATGTCAGTAGCAGCCAATAAATCCCTTGCACACAGTTAATGTGAAATAAATGCTTGATGATTTGGATAATTGCCTCATGAAAAAAAAAACAGGAACAAAAATGATAGTGAATAGAGAGCTGTTCTCAAAGCTAGGAGGACTTGGATTCAAGTTCTGCCTCTGATATATAGTGGTTGTATTATCCTGGGCAAGATAATTAACTTCTTAATGCTCTAGGCATATCTCTACAATAAATTTCAAAGAAGATGTTAAGCTACATTGGTAGAAAGAGTTTCTGTTGGAACATGAAATCTCAAATCCATCACTAATATCTATCTCTAAAGATAGAAAACAGACTAGACAAAGAAAAGTCAGAAGTAATTGAACTCAATAACCCAGTGCATGATAAATCTGAAAATGTAAATAACTTGGGAAAGAATGTGTACCTATTTGACAAGAACAAATGGGGAAACTGGAACGTCATCTGTCAGAAATTAAGATTTAACCAGAACTTTTCATCACATAAAATAATAATCTAAAAATAGGATATGAATAGTAAAGGTAATAGCATTAAAAATTTAGAATAAAACCAAATTAGGGATTTTTTTACAGCTATATCTAGAGGCTGAATTCTTAACAAAATGAAGAACAGAGACAATTTCAAAAAATGAAGTAGTGATGGCAATGAAAATGGAAAGAAAAGGATAATAATGTTGATCCTTTCTGTACTTTACAAAGTGTTTTCTTTATATCAGTACTGTGACATGATAGGAAAAGCAAATATTACTTTTCCTGTTTTGCTAAGGAGTAAATGAAGTCTGAGAAGTCAAGTGATTATAGTTAATAGGTAGTAAAGTTGAGTGAATTTTGAAGATAGAATAGACAGAACTTAGTCATCAATTGCATAAGAGGTTAAAGGAGACAGAGCCATAACCACATTGGAGCATTTGAAAATGCATGGATCTTGCTAGATAGAAGTCCCTTCCCTCTACACACCTCTATCCCAGTACATAGTCACAAGATGTTGACAGAGGAATTCATTAACTGAATATTAAGAAATAGCTATAATTACTACAGTATTTCTAGAACAGCAGACAGAGCATGTTCTATCTCCCCAGGGACTTCTTGGGTGCTATAATAACTGAAGGGTTGTTGGAGAGAGAAGTAGAATAGTCCTGAGTCTTTGGTCAATGGCTGGTTAACACTGCCAATCATCATCAGCCCAGCCAATAATAATCAAATGAAAGGTGGTGTCTATTAGTTTCATTGCATTTCCATTTTACTAGAGCCCTTCAATGCTTTAAACTAAATTAATGAATTACACGGGGATTGTAGAAACTATGGCAAAGACAATTGGGCTGACAGTTGATAGGAAAACTTTTTCATCTGACTTTGATCAGAACATGTAAGTGAAATCCCTTACTTATATGTTGCTATTATTCAGTCATTTCAGTAGTATCCAACTCTTCATGACCCTATTTGGAGTTTTCTTAACAAAGATACTAGTGTTTTGCCATTTCCTTCTCCAGTTCATTTTACAAATGAAAAAACTGAGGCAAAGAGTTAAGTGACTTGTCCAGAGTCATACAGCTAATGAGTGTCTGAGGATGGATCTGAATTTCTTGACTCCAGGTCCTGTGCTCTTTTGTGCCACTTAGATGCCTATTTATTTATATGTAAGAACATTCTTTTCTTCCCACTCTTTCCATGTGTACACACAGTTTTATACACATACACAGAAATACATATATACATGCATAGCTATAATGTATTATACATGTGTGCACATCGTTGCATGTATATACATGCTTATTTCTATATGGACATATGCATTATGCATACATAGATAAATAGATATACAACACACACACATATATAATTCATTACATGTCTTTTTAGCCTTCTTGATTCCAAAAATGTGCCATAGCAAGACAAGATCTGTTTTTGTGTGGATATATAGATTATGTGCATATATAGTATATGTTGTAATAGTCTATTGAAACAGTATGTAAAGGTATACTGTAATGTATGTACAGTATGTACAGTTATACACATATATGCACATAATCTATATATCTACATTTAAACAAGCATGCATATATTTGAACTGACATATCTACAAGTACATAAAGTCTAGTGATGCACATTTATGGAATCAAGAAGGCTACTGAGATGGGTGAGGCAGCTTCCTCTTTGGGAACTAAGATCAGTCCTGATTATAGCCCATCAGGGATATAGGAGTAACTAGCAGCTCTTAGCTGGTCTTTTCAATTATGGGTACCTATATTCAAAGTTGCTCTTTGTTGTTGTCACCCTTTGTCAAGTGGTAGGCATTTTGCTTTTCTTCTATAAGTTATCAAGAAATCTCATTTCAAGTCACTGAAATGCTTGAAAACAGACTAGTAGTTTACCAGATCCTCAATGAGAGAAATTTATGAGGCCAGCGGAGGGAATGGGAAGAATATTCCCCCCTAGGGTTAAATGTCCATGTCTGAAGTGAAACACATTTCTTGTCTGTGCTCATCACCTCCAGCTGGAACATATAAAGCCCTATTCAATTGAGATCTATTTAGCACTGAATCATGCTAACAAGATAACTTAGACAGGGATGATTTTGCCTGTGTTGAAGGGCAGTCTCCAAGGTGAATCACTTCCCCAGGCTTATGGCAGTTTCTGAGGCAGTTTAGTCAAGCACTGAGATGACAGACACTTTGACAGTAAATGAGCTCTTTCAAATTCTTCTTAAGTCTGCTTTATAGCACTGGTGTGTGTGTGTGTGTGTGTGTGTGTGTGTGTGTTGATCCTAACCACTTAAGAAGTCACTTGATCCTGACTTAGAAATGAAGAAGAATTCTGATTTTCCTCTGTGTGCATACATGCTAGGGGATTCAGATTAGGTTCAGGATATCACAGGGACCTTGATAGGTCATTCGACCTATTCCCCTGCCTCCTGTAAGAATGAAATTTGAAGAATATAGAGTTAGAAGGGAATACAGAATCTATCACTCTCATTTTACAGATGAGATCTAGGAACATTAAATGACTTGCTTAAAGTCATACACAAAGTAAGAAAAAAAAGCATTCATTAAATACCTATGATGTGCTAGGTACTATGCTTTAAAATATTATCTCATTTGGTCTTCATAACATCTATTGGGTTAAAGAGGGTAGGTGTTATTATTAGCCCCATTTTACATTTGAGAAAAATGAGGCAAGAAAGCTATGATTAAGTGACTTGCTTAGTAAGTGACATCTAGTAAAATATTTCTAGCAACCAAGACACCTGGCTGCCTCTGAAATATCAGAGGCAAGATTTGAAACCAGATTCTGGAGTCAGCCCTCTTCATTGAACCACACAGTTTTCTATTCTGTAATGGACAGGTAGGTATATTACTTGCCTTCTGGTCTTGGCATTTCATAATAATAATTCATATCTACATAGAGTTCTACTTAACAACAAGCCTGTGAGGTAAGTATAGTAAATATTATCATTATTTCACAAATGGGAAAG
This sequence comes from Myrmecobius fasciatus, assembly GCA_023553655.1. NCBI lineage: Eukaryota > Metazoa > Chordata > Mammalia > Dasyuromorphia > Myrmecobiidae > Myrmecobius > Myrmecobius fasciatus. Next base: position 7,548 of record JAJPUD010023599.1, read on the forward strand.
TTGATATTCAGAGAAATTGTGACTTCCTTCAGAAGCAGGAACTGTTCTCCCAAATAGCATACTTTGAAAAGTGGAACTTCCTGGCACTGGAAATGTTCAGAAGAATAATAAATGGTCATTTATTAGGAATGCTATAAAAGAGGCAATTATATTGGATATGTTTGGATTAAATATTTAATCCAAAGCAGAGATAAACTCATGTTAGCTAATTATTCATATTAACTAAAATCTTATTAGTAATTTCTTTAGGTAAAAGCAAGCCCTTTACCCCTTTTTTAAACTTTTTTAAAGGTGAAAATTAACTATTTATAAAAGGCTCATTATGCACTAACCCACATTAACCCATAAGCATCTATTAAACATCAGTGTGAATTAGTTTATCAAGCCAGTTTCAGTAGTTTACCAGGACCCTCAAAGAATAGAATTTATGGAAGAATAAGTTTTTATGGGAAAGAGAAGCTTGCGTCATGTGTTTGATACTTCTAACTTCTAAGTTTATCCTCTAAGATGAAACAGGTTTTCCCAGAGAATAATTATCTAGAAAATATACTTATTCTCATAATTTATTCAAGCAATTAGCATTTTAATTACTTACTATGTGCCAAACACTATGTGCTCGGGAATATGCAAAAAGGAAAAAAACAACAATAGCACCTAGTCCTTGACCACAAGTTATATTCTAATGAGAACAATAATATTCAAAAAGTTGTATACATAATATGAATACACTTTAGGAAATTTACTATGGCAGTTGAATGGAGAGTGATTGGAGGGAACAGAGGCTTGAGACAATGAGAACATCCAGAAGGCTATTACAATAATCTAGATGTCAGGTTATAAGAGCCTGCACAAGGGCAAAAATTATAATTAGAGACATATAAACCAGAGATGCTTTGAAGTTAGAGATTAAAATTTACCAACAAGATTTGGCAACGGATTGAACACATGGGATTATTATGAGTTGAGGATGATACTGAGGTAAAGAATTTGGATTACTGGGTGCTTGACAATGACAAAGAAATTGAAAAGGGGTAAGATTTTGGTGGAAAAAAATATTCAATTTTGGATATGTTGAGCATCCCAAACTCAACATATCCAAAATTGAAGATAGAAACAATAAGGGGTTCTGCTTTGTACATGCTAAGTTTGGAATGACTATGGAACATTCATTTTGAGATAACTATGAAGAAGTGATATCTAAATGTAGATCAGGAGAGAGATTAGGGTTGTATGTATAGATCTGGAAATCACATGCACAGAAATGATTATCAAACACGTGGGAATCAAAAAATTACCAAGTGAGATAGTACAGAGAGAAGAGAGAAAAGGAACAGATCATTGGGTGACAGTCATGGTTAGTGAGCATGACCTGCACAAAAAACCAATAAAGGAGATTGAAAATGAACTGTAAGAAAAATAAGAGAAGAACAAGGAGAAAGCAGTGTTAGGGAAGTTGAGAGGAGAGAGAGTATCCAGGAAAAAAGAATGATTGACAGTATAACATGTGACAGAGAGGTCAGTAATGATAACCATTGAATAAAAGTTATTAGATCTGATAATTAAAATATCATTGGTGTACTTGAAGAGAAAAGTTGAATGATGATTGGAGCTTACCTGGGGCTTCTTAAACTTTTTCCATTTCTGACCCCTTTTCACCCAAGAAATTTTTATGTGACACTGGGCACCGGGTCTATATGTATATAAAATAGACCTACAAATCAAAATTTACTGCTAATAAATCATAATTTCATGACTCCCACATTTAGTTATAAGACCCCATATAAAACCCCATAACCTGTGAACCACAGGTTAAGAAGCTGGGGATTAGGCTATAGAGAATTTAGGATTAAGTGACGAGAGAGATAATGGAGACAATTAACAAGAATGACTTTTTTAAAGCATGTGGCCATGAAGGACAGGAAATTCATATCTCCTTGCTCTAGCTAACTAATTTATACCTAGGCCCCTTTCTTTCCAAGTACAAAAATAAAAATTGCCTGTTCTGGACACCAGTTAAATAAAGAAGTTCTATCTTATATCCAGGAGTAATATATTTTGAACTGTCTAAACCCTAGTTGGGTGATTTTTATCAATGAAATAACTGAGATAACCATTAAGGCATGATGTGAGTTATTTTGAGTTGCAGGAATTTTTTAGCTAGTGATATTCATGATTACTCTTTAGGTCTGGGTTTTTAAAGCTGCAAAAATGAGTGTTGATTTCTTCCTAAGTGGTATGTATGCCTTTAATTCAAGAATATGACCAATAAGCAGATGGACAATAGTGCCTGGGCTATGTTGTCATAATCTTTAGAATCAAATTTTATAGACATGGATAATAGAGAAAAAATTTAGCATGGTTTCCCATTTCATTTTGCTTTTTATATCACTGGCATAATGAGCAAGTTTATTAACTACTCATATTAGTCAACCCTAATTATGACTCATTGCCTAGATGAATTTTCTAGTGTAAGTCCTGGGAAGTTGAATTAAAAGGATCTTTATAATTTTTAGTCCCAAGTCCTCAGTCAGAGTAATTGATCAGGCAAAACACCGCATTGTTAAATTTTTCTCCTCTTCTTTGGGGGTACTCCCCCTCAAATAGCTCCTTCCAAATGCATTTCCTATAATAGACCCACATTTATCAATACCTGTGGTTAGCACTGTTTCCAAAGACATGGTAAAAGTTTAAAACAAAGAAAGGTAAAAATACTTTTCCCATAGCTAGAGGGAAAAAACATGAAGCTCCCAAGAGGGAATCAAGAGCAAAAAGGAAGATAGAATTATAACTTTGGGGTGTGTAGTATAAAAAGGTTCCTATAACACAACATCTGTCACTTTGCCCTTGATCAGCTACAAGTGTCCTGGTCCCCTACCCAGATTTTCATACTCTAGCCTCCTTTCCTTTCCCAAGCTCTATACATCTTCTCATCACAAGTTTGGTTTCTCCTCTTTATAAAAGGGGCATGGTCACAGTTTCACAGTTAACTTAACACCTATTTATTGATTCTGTACTTCCTGTTATTTCAGCCTAGACATTCAGAAGCTAACTCTTTTATACCATAATAAGAGAATTTCTGATGTTTTAAAGGTAATATACAATTTGGAGCAAAATTTAAAGAAATACAAAAATGTATGAAAATTATATAACTTACCCATTAACTTTTTTTTTTTTTTGCTTTTTGCTGAGGCAGGAAGTGTCTGAGACCAGATTTGAACTCAGGTCCTCCTGACTTCAGGGCTGGTGCTCTAACCACTTCGCCACCTAGCTGCCCCTTGCCCATTAACTTTTAACTAATCTAAATTGTTGCATGGTTTACTCAGGTTTTCTCTATGTTTTAGTAGATTTAATTTACCCCCTCCTTCTAATTTTTCTATCATATTATTAACCAAATATTTTTATTAACTTGGAGATAAAAATTTCTTAGATATCAGTATCTTCCCATGGAAGGAGAATATTTCAGGATATGTCTAGCCCAGTTGACTAAATATAGGCGCAAACACTAGAGAGGTGATGATAAATAGCTTGACCTGGAAGATACGGAGAAGATGAAGTGTTATAGATAAAGTCAGATACTGATACATTCTGAACATCCTAGACTGTTACTCATATTTTGATACTTTGACCAGAAATCTTTCAATTCTGATATGCCAATTGTTTAATTTTTTAAAAGCTGACATACACCTAAATCCTGACAACTGTGACAATTTATGATGTTTCAGAAAAAAAAGTTTGGGGAGAGATTTTGCTTTTCAAAAAAATTAGCTATTCATTATCAGTATGAACTGAAGTAAACTCAAAGGGGTAGGTAAGAAGGTGAGATGAAGAGAAGAGAGACTTTGGAAGAGAGAGGGAAGGAAGGAAAGAGGGAGAGAGAGATGGAGGGAAGGATGGAGGGAGAGAGAGAGAGAGAGAGAGAGAGAGAGAGAGAGAAAGAGAAAGAGAGACAGAGACAGAGAGACAGACAGAAAGAGAGACAGAGAGAGACAGAGACAGAGACAGAGAGAGACAGAGAGAGAAGTAGGAAGGGAGGGAGGGAGGGATAGAGACAGAGACAGAGACAAAGAGATAGACAGAATGATAGACAAAGAGGGGAGACATAGAGAGACAAGGAGCACATTCCAAACAGAGAAAAATCTTTTTTGAGGGAAAGGTTAGGAAGATTTAAGCCAGTTATTCAGGGCGGGTGCTGCTTTCAAGTTTGTTCTAGTTTCTTGGGCTTTCTTACTATGACTGGTCATCAGCTGACTTTTCTTAGCACTTATACAGATGTATAACCTCTATGTATTTTTGTGTGGATGTGTGTGTGTGTGTGTGTGTGTGTGTGTGTGTGTGTGTATTCTCTCTACATGGCACATTAGGGTACATATCCCTGGAAATTATTTTTTGAAAAACTAATCTTTTTATTTTTTATTTTTTATCTTGCTATTGGTATTTCAAAATTTTATTAGACAAATAGGGAGATGCTTCCCCAACCATTCTGAAGGCTAAATTAATATTTTCCTACTGTTTTCACTAGTTAGGTCTATTAGTTTAAATTGCTCATTGCTTTTTCTTTTGAATAATTTTTTTTCATTTTTGTTCCTTTTGCATTTTTCTGATGTATATATTTTAATTTTTACATTTTCTTGTTTATTCATTTAAATTTTTCTTACAGTTTTGATTGCATGAAAGATTTTTTTTGAATCTTTATTTTTATTTTATTTTTAGTCTTATAGGGACAATTATTTCTTCTCATAATTTGCGGTTATTGCAGAAACATTAATTTATGCAAGAGGTTTTATAGATTCAGTTAATGTTTGACAAGCTTTTGAGAATGAACAAGTGTTTTGATTTACAACCTGCTGTTTGCTTATTTATGAATGAATTGTTGATATGGAAAAAAGGTCCTTGATACTATTTTCATAGCTACTTATTTTTTATTTCTATTGAATTAATGATAATTTGCATATTTTATGGTTTTAGTCTTCATATAGTAATGGCATATATAGCCTTATGGTATAACTTGTGGTACATACATATGTGTTACTTAAGTTGGCCTTACTAGGTTGCTGAATATTTTAAACATGGAGCAATCTCTTGATAAGATGACATTGAAATGTATTGTTGTTATAGAAATTGCAGAGAATAGAACTGTTGTATTAATAGGAACAGACACTAGGTATGATATTAAAATCATTGTCACCACATTAAAAATAGAATGTAAAATACTTGAAGGATCACAGAACAATAATGGTAAAATCATATTAGGAAAGTGATCTGTGAAAGTGATAACTAAGTGATCACTGTGATTAGCTGACCTATTTTATTATTTGTCAACAAGTATTTTTCAAGCCCCTATTATGTCAGACTCTGTACTAAGTATTGGGGAAACTAAGAAAGGCAAAAAACAATCCCTGCCTGTTGTCAAGGAGTTTGTAGTCTAGTGGGAAAAAAAACCATGCAAACAGCTAGGTACAAACAAGGTATATACAGGCTAGCCATAATCTTGTAGGGATGACCCTGGTATTAAAGATATTGGGAAAGGCTCATGGTAGAAGATGGGAATTTAATTGAGGCTTGAAGGAAAATCAGGAAGAGAGAGGGAGAGAAGTCCAGGAAAAATGCAGTCAGGCAATCAAATGCTTTGTGTAAGGTACGAGACCAATGCCATTGGACTACAGGGCATTTGGGAGCAGGTGGAAAGCAAGGTATAAAAAGACTGAAAAGATAGAAAAAGTTAAGGTTAAGAAGGTTGCTGAATGTTAAATAGAGTATTTTATATTTGATCTTAGAGATAACATGGAGCCTCTGGAGTTTGGTGGATGGGGAGATAGGGACATCATCATAACTATACTTTAGGAAGATCAATTTGACAGCTGAGTGGAGGACGGACTGGAATGAGGAGAGGCTTGAGGCAGAGAGAGCAAACATTTTTGATGCACTGATATTAGGAGTCAGAACTTGGAAATTAGTCTGTAAACCACCCTCTGAGGAGATTATTGTTTAGTCATTTTTCAGCCATGTTTGACTCTTTGTGACCTACTTTAGGGTTTTCTTGGCAACGATAGGAATAGTTTGCCATTTCTTTCTCCACCTCATTCTGTAGATGAGGAAGTTAAGTGACTTGCCCAGGATCACACAGCAAATAAGTGACTGAGAAACTCAAATCTTCCTGACTCTAGCTCTAGCATTCTGTCCACTGTGCCACATAGCTGTCCCATTCCATGAAGATATTATAGACCTAAATTAACAATCTTTTCAATAGAGGAACTAAGATATTCAGGGAAGCTTTGATTAGTGAGGAGTTAGATATACCGCCAAATTTGCAAGTACTCAAGTTAGAAAATAGGAGTAGATAGGAGAAAATAGGAGAGCTTTACATGGTAAAGCTGTTCAGGACATAAAGACTACACACATAGCTGAGAGGTAGGTGGCAACATTCCATGATAACAATATAGTTGTAATGAGACTTCACAGGAATTATATGCTACATTTATCCATAATACTGTTCAATATAAAGGTAAAACACTTTCATACTTTATAGTTAGAGTAAATGATTGATTACAAAGCATTTAATCCCAGAGAAAGCAGACAAGGTCGGTCTGTAATATGTAAAGAGAAGGTATACCATCCTGAGCTGCACTTGGCACTTGTTGGCCTTGAGACATGACTGCTAATACCACACACACCAGGAATAAGGCAACTATGATTTGTGATGAAGGAAAGGTCCATCTCTGCAAAGAGGATCTCAAATTAAGAAGGCTAAATTGCAACTATTCCAGGAACATCTTTTGTGTATGGGTCATGGAGGCAAAAAAAAAATTCTTTGAAGATGCTCATTTGAAGACAGCAGCCCACAGTGAATCTGGTGAGAAATCAAATTGTGTACACAAATAATCAACTTAGAAAAGTAAACAATTGAATGGAGGACACAATAGTCTAATACACAAACAACACCTTTATTACAATTGGCCTAAATGGACTCATCATGACAATTAAGAGGGAAAGCAAAAAACCAATTCCATTGACAAGAAGATGGATCTGGTGAAGGAGGTTGCCTTAGGTCCTTTAAACTGTGAAATTGACTTAATCATTCTCTCCTTATACTCTCTTCCATCTGGCCATCTCAGAAGTGGCAGTAAAATTTGAGGAATTTGCTGTTCTACTGCACATTTTCAGCCATCCTGTGAAAGACATCTGGAGAAAGCACAAAAAGGCTTGGAGTTTGAGAATCAAGTGGTATAGGGTAACTTCCCCTTTAGATCAGATATTCTAGAATGAATCAACCCATTAAAAGCCACAGGGCTGAAGAGTATTTCCAATGTGAGAAGCAATATAGATGAAAAGAGCTTCCAGATGATTCCAGTGATGAAGATTGTAACCCATCCTTTGCCCATAGCCTCCACTTCTGCAAAGAAGAAGGAAAGGATATTTTTGTAATTCTTCTTTGAGATCAAGTTTAGTCATTATAATTATATAATATTAAATTTCTTTTCTTTTTGAGAAGAATATAACTTTTAAAAATACATTTAAATAGATTACAATGCAGGTTCCAAAGAAAGCTACTAAATGATTTCTCTTCAACACCAATAACTAGATATACCATAGTCACCATTACTGATTATAAAATTGGGTCAGATTCAGCAGGGGGTGAGATGCTGGTCTACTCAATGTGAACCATCCAGGACTCCTCAGGAATGATTCAATTATCCTCCCAGTCAGACTTCCTGCAAGCTGCCAACTCTTCATTGACACAGTGGCATTAAAAATTCAAGATATAAATTTAAATAAGGATTAACTGTATGCAGAGCAAATAACTTTCAGTCACCATACCTCCCACCACTTGAATACACACCACATATAACATGCACAAACACACACCCCATTATTCCAGTAGCCAAGTGTAGATAGGGACTCCACAGACCTGCCATCTCCTTCCCCCTCACTTTCCAATCTTCCACGGCCAGAAAGCCTTAGAGGTCAGTGAGAGGTAAAGAAGTTTTTAAGTAGAGACTTCTTGGAGATAATGTAAAAGAGATTTTTAGTTGGGTACAAATCAGACTAGATGGTCTCTGGTCTTATCCAATACTGTAATATTCAAGGGATGAGTTGCAAGAACTTGTATTGGTGAAAAGAAGTCTTAAGGTCTGGAATAGTGGGAAGAATATGAAACCTTTCCTTTCCAACTAGAATGTGACTCATAGAGGGAAGGGAAGGAAAGGTCAAATGTAAAGGTCAGGATGATGGACTACTCCCTTTTTGTCCCCTGGTTGAGTTCACGTCAATTGAGACAGTTTGTATTTGAGCAGTGTAATTCTGACTCAACAGTATCTATCTTGAAAAATAAGGCCAGAATCAAGTCTGGTTTCCCTATTTCCCTGATTCCAATTCTTCCTTCCAAGATGGACCTGTAAGGCTTTTGATTTCCCCATTGCAAAATGGATATAATATTTTTCCTACCACTTAACATAGTACCTGGAAGATAATAGATGTTTAATAAATGCTTACTGACTAACCAAATACCAATCTTTTTGGGTATTTCAAGGATAACTCTCCATGATTCTAAAGCACTATAAAAAGGTAAACTTTTATTAATAGCTTTTTAGAAGGGAATGTAATGCTTATTGACTTTAATTTTATTTTAATGAACATTTTTCTAATACAGACAACTTGCAGGCTGGAGATATGATGCAAGTCTCCTAGAATATCTAGTATCTTTGGTTTCCAGATGATGCTCAGGTAAAGAATGCTTGCAGATGGGTAGGGATGACAAATGGGTATTCTGAAGTAAGAACAAAAGAGAAACCTTCCTAAAGTAGACCATTAAGGGAACTTTTTACTTTGTATGATAAGAATTTGTAGTTGATATTAAACCCCCTTTGAAGAGGATTGTCCAAACTTTGAAACTGTGTGTGATGGACCAACTTTGCAGCACAGTGGAAACAGTATTCAATTTGCCATCAGAGGACCTAGGTATAAATCTCAGTTTTGCCACATATTAACTGTGTTATCTTTGATAAATCATATTTTCTCTAAAGAAAAAAAAAGCCTGTTTTCTTAAGTGTCAAATGCAAAAACAAAAACAGAAACAAAACCCTAGTAGGGTGGTTGTGAAATTCAAATGAGATAATTCTTGTAAAGAACTTTGTAAAACTTTTAAGTGCTTTATAAAATCTTATCAGCTATCTCATTTTAAACAAATCACTTAATTTCCATGTTTTCTCATCTATAAAATGAACTCTAAGGCAGCTAAATGACAGGATAGGTAGAATGCACTGGATTGGAAATTAGGTAGGCCTGGGTCCAAATTTTGCCCAAGACACTCGATAAATATATCATTGAAGCAAGTCATAATGTCTATAAATTTTGGTTTCTTTATTTGTAAAATAGAGATAATCTAGCCTCTACTTGACAGAGTAACTTGAGGATCAAATGAGATAATTCATATTTAATGTCCTTGTGTAAACATAAATATTAGTACCATTATAAAGTATTAATATAAATACTATATAACATATAAATAACATAATTACATATGATAATAAATAAAACAAAGAGAAGCTACAAAATATTAGCTATAATTATTAATGAATCTATGATTCTTCTCTGGGATGGATTGATTTGGAAGGTGGATGAGGCAAAGTTACAGATTCGGTGCTCTACTTAAAGATTTCTACTGATGATTCCAGTGCCTACTTCTTTCTAGGTTGAATTAATTTTGTCTTTTTCTTACCTGTGTTTAATCCTCAGAAATTGCCAGTCACATTTATGGAGTATAATTCTACAGTGCTTTCAGGAAAGCTTACCTAAAGTACAGCAATGAGAATAATTTAAAAACAGCTTTTTGATGAGAGAAGCCTTCTCCAGGCTGTGTCAAACCAAATTTCATGATACTTAGAGCTTCACTGGTAAGCATACTGCAGGGGAAAGACAGATTTCAAAGGGAGAAACCCCAAAATGTTTGATGTCTATGGAGACATTTAATTAGCTTTGTGACCTTCCCTCCTACTTGGTGTGGGGCTCACCTGAAGCCTGCTCTCTGTAAGGAACAAGTACTATAAGGGAATAGTTGGGGTTGGACCCACATTCCAGCAAGCATATTTGTAGAAAAAGACAAACAAAAAGCTCATAGGGTAGAAAAAATGGAAGGTCTTCCCTCACTTTCAAGATTACTGGAACACAACCATTCTGGAGAGCAATTTGGAACTCTGCTCAAAAAGTGATCAAACTGTGCATACCCTTTGACCCAGCAGTATTTCTATTGGGTTTATATCCCAAAGAAATCTTAAAGGAAGTAAAGGGACCCACATGTGCAAGAATGTTTGTAGCAGCCCTTTTTGTAGTGGCTAGAAACTGGAAACTGAATGGATGCCCATCAATTGGAGAATGGCTGAATAAATTATGGTATATGAATGTTATGGAATATTATTGTTCTGTAAGAAACGACCAACAGGAGGATTTCAGGGAGGCCTGGAGAGACTTGCACGGACTGATGCTGAGTGAAACAAGCAGAACCAGGAGATCATTATACAAGGCAACAAGACTATATGATGATCAATTCTGATGAACATGGTTCTCTTCAACAATGATGTGATTCAAACCAGTTCCTATTGTTCAGTGATGAAGAAAGCCATATACACCCAGGGAGATGCCTGTGGGATCTGAGTGTGGACCACAACATAGCATTTTCACACTCTCTGTTGATGTTTGCTTGCATTATGTTTTCCTTCTCAGATTTTTTTTTCCTGTACAGCAAGATAACTGTATAAATATGTATACATATATTCAATCTGTCAAATATTTAACATAATTAACATGTTAGACTTTTTGCCATCTAGGGGAGAGGGTAGGGAGAGGGAGGGAAAAATTTGGAACAGAAGCCTTTGCAAGGGTCAATGTTGAAAAATTACCTATGCATATGTTTTGCAAATAAAAAGCTTTAGGGGGGTGGAGCCAAGATGGCGGAGTGAAGACGCAACTCTCTGTGTCCTCCTCTGACCTTCTCTCAACTCAACAGTAAAATAAGCCTCTGAACTGATCTTTAAGCCAACGAACCCAGAAGTATTTGGACTAAGAAACTCTGCTTGCTGAAGTTACCTTTGAAGAGCTTCATAGAGTCTGTTTCAGTCGGGCAGGAGTGAGCAGTTTGGCTGGCGTCCAGGAGACAGGGCAGGAAATTGGGCAGGACGCAGTGTGGCAGAAACTCTAGACACCTGGGGAGTGTATCTGAGGCACTAGGGACACTCTGCCCTGATTGCGGGCAGATGCTCTGGCAGATCTGCTTTTTGTAAAAGGCAATTTGTAACCCATTGCAAATGCAAGGTCCTAGCCCAACCAGCCAGGCAACTGAAGTTAATTAGTGGAATTGTCCCAGGGCAAACTACCACAGCTGCTGCCTCTCTGCTTTGCACAGATCCCAAGCCTTTAAAAAAATGAGTAAGAAGTAGAAGAGAGCTCTTACCATAGACAGCTTTTAGGGAGAGAAAGAAGGGCAGACCCCAGATCCTGAGATTCCTAAAGGGAAAGCAACTCCAGAGGAAGCCACAAATAGAGACATGACCTGGTCCCCCTTTCCCAAGGCCTTCCTGGAAGATTGCATCAAGAATCTCAAAAGAGAGCTGGATGATAAATGGGGAAATGAACTGAGATCAGTGTAAGAAGGATAAAATATCTTGCAAGAAGGATATAATGCCCTCCAAAAAAGATGTGAAAAAGACACCAATTTACTGAAAAACAAAATTAGTGAAGTGGAAAAAGTATGCAATGAACAAAAAATTCAATTGGCCAGTTACAAAAGGAGCTAAAATTGGTAACTGAAGAAAATAATACTTTAAAAATTAAAATTGAACAAATGCAAGTGAATGACTCAATAAGACTTCAAGAATCAATCAAACAAAAACAAAAAAATTAAAAAACAGAAGAAAATAGGAAATATCTCCTAGGAAAAACAACTGACTTGGAAAATAGATCTAGGAGAGACTCTCTAAGGATTATTGAACTTCCTGAAAGCCATGATGAAAAAAAGAATCTAAACACTATCTTCCAGGAAATCCTGAAAGAAAACTGCCGAGGTTGTAGAATCAGAAGGCAAAATCATCATTGAAAGAATTCAGTGATCACCTCCTGAAAGAGACCCCAAAATTAAAACTCCAAGGAATATAGTGGCTAAATTTCAGGACTATCACACCAAGAAAAAGATTCTGCTAGCAGCTAGAAAGAAACAATTCAAATACCGAGGATCAATAATT
>JAJPUD010023600.1:0-19776 GCA_023553655.1 Myrmecobius fasciatus
CTTTTTCATATCTCTTTTGCAGGGCATCATATCCTTCTTGCAAGATACTGTATCCTTCTTGCACTAATTTCAATTTATTTTCCCATTTATCCTCCAGTTCTTTTATTAGGTTCTTTAAGCAATCTTCCAGAAAGGCCTTTTAAGACAGGGACCAGTGATGGTCCTTGCTGATTCCCTCTGGAGTTATGTCTAAAGGAACCTCTGGCTCTGGGGTCCTCTCCTCTTTCTCTTTGTAAAAGCGGTCTATGGTGAGAGCTCTCTTTTGCCTCTTCATTTTTTTTTTTTTTAGACAGCGTGAATATCTCTTTAAGGTAGGGGGAAAAAAAACAGAGGCTGAAAAGGCCGGCTGAAGATTTTGCTCTGAGGCGCTTTGGCGAATTAATTTAAGGTGCTGGGCCGGTGGGGGTTAGGACTAAGTCAGAATTACTCCTTAAACAAGGCAAGTTTGCCAGAACACCTGCCCCCAAATCAGGGCAGAGTGTCCCAAGTGCCTCAGATAAACTCCAGGTGTTTGGAATTTGGAGTTTGGAGTTTGGAGTTTTTTGCCAGTCTGAGCTGCGCTGAGCTGAGTCCCACCCTCACTTCCAGCCTCCACCAGAGTTCTCTGACACCAGAGTCCTCTGTTTATCCTTTTGTCCGAGCTAGACAAACCTGATGTGAAGTTTTTCAGAGATATCTGCAAGCAGTATCCAAATATTTCCTGATTTGTTGACTTGAAGATCAGTTCAGAGGCTTATTTTATTGTTGATTTGAGAGAAGTTCGGAGTAGGATGCAGAGAGTCACCTTTTCACTCCGCCATCTTGGCTCCGCCCCTGACTATTGTTTAATATTGTAACAGAAATGTTAACTTTAGAAATGAGAGAATAAAAAGAAACAGAAGGAATTAGTATAAGCAATGGAGAAACAAAACTCTCTTTGCAGATATGAAGATTTACTAAAAATCCTAGAAAATCAATTAAAATACTTAAAATAAATAACCAATTTCAACAAATTTGCAGGATATAAAAGGAACCCACATTATCAGAATTTCTCTATATTACCAACAAACTCCACTAGGAAGAGATAGAAAGAGAAATTCCCTTTAAAATAACTGTAGACATTATAAAATGGGAGTCTAAATGCTGAGACAATCCAAGGAATTATATAAAAATAATTTCAAAGCACTTTTCATAGAAATAAAGTGAGATCTAAACAATTGGGAAAACATCAATCGCTCATGGGTAGGCTGATACAATATAATAAAATGACAATTACACCTAAATTGATATCCTTATTCAGTGCCATACCAATCAAACCACCAAAAATTATTTTCTAGAACTAGAAAAATATTTATTAAATTCATTTGGAAAAGCAAAACATCATGAATATCAAGGTGATCAATTAAAAAAAATGTGAAGGAAGGTAGACTAGCCATACCAGATCTTAAAGTGTATAATAAAGTGTCAATCATCAAAAGCATCTGACACTGAGTTAGAAATAGAGTAGTGGATCAGTGGAGTAGATTAGGTATACAAGACACAGTAGTAAATGACCACAATATTCTAAGTGTTTGATAAACCCAAATACTTCAGCTTCTAGGATAAGAACTCACTATTTGATTAAAAAAAACTGTCAGGAAAACTAGAAAACAGTATGGCACAAACTAGGTTTTGATAAACATAGCTTTTACCAAGATAAGGTCAAAATATGTATATGATTTAGGTGATAAATAATGGATGATTGATTGCATAAGCAAATTAGGAGAGCAAGGAATAGTTTCCCTATCAGATCTGTGGAGAAGGGAAGAATTTATGACCAAACAACAGATAGGGAGCATTTCAAGACATAAAATAGATAATTTTGATTATACTAAATTTAAACGTTTTTGTACAAATAAAACAAATGCAACCAAATTTAGAAGGAAAGCAGAACATTGGGAAATAATTTTTTTTTGGAAAATATCTTTATTAAATGGCTCATTTGTCAAATGTATAACTGAGTCAAATTTATAAAAATATTCCGTATGAAAAATGGTCTAAATCATTACTTATTACAAAAATGAAAATTAAAAACATTTTGATTTTGTTGAGATATTTGCAAAAGCACTTTGCAAACCTTAAAGTGATTTGTACATTTTAGTTATATATTACTATTGACTTTTATTTTTGATTTTCAACTATATTCACAATGCTTCATATAGCTGGTAATATAGAGAAGATGATTACAAATGCTTGTTGATTGGTTCATAAACTTGGATAAGAATAACTGGACTTGGCAGAAAAAAAATGCTTTATCAAATAATAATGTAAAAACCACAAAACTATTATTTTCTAGATATCTCAAAGAGTGAAACAATTTGGAATTCTTAGATGGAAAATTATTATTGTTAATACTCAATGAATAAAAGTAATTGAATATTAGAAATAATATATTAAATTACCCCAAAGGGTCACAGCACATTTTTAAAAAAGAAGTTTATGGAACAACTCTGCTAGTCACATATTTTTTTTCCTTAATGGGTTAAAGTTTCTAAAGAAATCAAAAGAAGAAAAAAAGGAAAGGAGTAAAAAGTAAGATTCTTTAACACAAAAAAAGGCTAAGAAAATTAAGAATTTAGAAAGGATTGGAATCAACGTAAAAGCCTGATGAATGGAGTCAATAGACCAAAGATTTTACACATTTGAAATCTGGAATTGGATTCCATAGCTACCAGTATAAGAATGACTTATACAACTTTAAGGTATTATGCAAATAGTTAACATCTCAAGGTTTTAGTCTAATTTCTTCATTTTACAGGTGTACAAACCAAAGCCAAATTACAATTAGTCTATAATTAGTCAATGGTGCTCTCAATTATAATTTTCTATGTACTTTTGAACTATTTGTGAGACATTTCAGATCAGTGATTAAGAAGTCAAATGAATTGTAAACATTTGTTATGAAATATGGATCATAAAAATAGATGATTTTGGTGTCAGGTTAACCTATATGGAAATACCATCCCTAACATTACCATGTGACTATGAGCAAGTTTCTGAAGCTATTTTATATTATGACTATTCTATAATATTCCTAAAAATTACTTCATAAAATGGAATAATATATGTATCAAATTTTAAAAACCTTAAAATGTTAGTATATTAGATGGTAATATTATGATTACTACAGGACCAGGAAATGAAGCTATGATTTCATTGATTTAGGGAATATCTAGATGGAACCAATATAGGTAGGACTTTTTTCTTCAATTTTAAATCTTAGAAAGTTCCTAGAATATTAATGGATTAAATGACTTACTGAGGATCACATAATCAGTGTGTGGTAGTCAGAACTTGAATGTCCTAGGTCTTTCTTTCTCCAAGGCTGGTTCTATAGTCATAAGCTATGTTGCCTCTCAATTGCTGTCATCATTGTCATTATTTTATGTTTGTTCTGTTTAACTATGTTTTTGTTGAAATTCACATTTTTCATCTTTTCCCAAGAATTCTTAATTTGAACTTATGACTAAAAATTTCCACTGGATAAAAATAGGTGACCTTTATATAGTAATTAAACTTTCCCAAGCACTTTTCCTATGTTATCTCATTTGATCCTCTGAACACTGAAGTTATTAAAGAACTTAGCACATTGCCTCCCCTTTAGTGGGTACTTAATAAATGTTGATTCATTTCTCTTACCTTTCTCTTATTGTTGTCCCCATTTTGTGACTGAGGAAATTGATTTTGAGAAAAGTTGATTAAGTAGCTAGCAAAAGTCCAAGATAGTGTTTGTATTCAGATCTTCTTAATTTAGACCCAGTGCAATACCCACCACTCTAAGCTCTTTTCACAATAAAATTCTTTTCTTAATAATGTTTTCCAAAGAGCTTCACTAAGCTTCTAGAGGCAGAAACACTGATGATAATAACTGTCCTTACCAAGGAAGGAATTGTTCCTTTGATTAGACAACTGCTGGTTCTTTTTTTTTTTTTTCATTACAGATAATTTTGTCATTTACATTGTAAGATAACGCAGTGACCAATATATCCAGTGGTAACTGCATTTATTCATCATCATTAGGAAGGCACTGCATTCAAAAGATTTCTTTTTAAAATTTTGTTTTATTCTTGTTTTTGCTATCTGTTTGCTTTCTTGGGTTTAAAACAATAGCTCTATTTGCTGTTACACTCAAAGCTGTTACAACAAAAGGCTTGATTTCTCTTTTTTGAAAGCCTTTATTTATCCAGTCTCCTAATATTTTTGTTGGAAGTAAATTATTAATATACAGATCTTATGTGCTTTACTTTGCCTCAATTTCTCCAGTTTAGATGCATCATGAAGAATATGTAGAGTCTAATAGCCTTTGTGTAAGTGTTGATCTGTATTATAATGCAGAATGGGGTCTGGTTGTTCTGTCATTTTGGTTTTCCTAGCTCCTAACACAGGAGTGTCACATAGTAGATCCATTTCTATTGAATTGATTTAATTAAAAGCTAATTAGTCAATAAGCATTTAATAAATGCTTACTATGCTTGAGGAACTATTCTAAATTCTGAAGATCCAAAGAAAGGCAAGATAGTCTTACCTTGGTTTCATGATGTTCACAGTCTAATGGGGGAGAAGGGGAGCAACATATGAACAGTTAAGTCAAAAAAAATCAGGGAAACTGGATATGATCCTGAAAGTAGTGGGAGACTTTGGCCTTTTTAAGCTTACAAGTATTTAACAGGTCTCAGTTTGACTGAAGTCATACCTATTCAGTGATCAAAACTACGTAGTAATAGAGACAAAGAATTACCTCTTCACCTATTAAAAAATATCTGGCCACTTGACACAGATGGTTTTGGAGAAGAAAGTGAGCAGGTGACCTTGCACAGTCTTCCATTACTTAAATTCAACTCACTTGCATATCATGGCATCAGCTACATGATATCATGGCCTTCTTAGAGAACAAAAGGCAGACAATAAAAACCAAATTAAATATAAGGTAAATTGGAGGTATTATCATTGAGGATGATCAGGTATGGCTTGTTGTAGAAGGAGGAACTTTAATTGGGATTTGAAGGAACATAGAGAAACCAGGAAATAGAGATGAGGAGATGGCAGATTCTGAACATAAGTACAGCCAGTAAAAATGATAGTTGTTAGATGAAATGATGTGCATAAAGAACATTATTGGACATCAAAGTATATGTGGGTGGGTGGAATAAAGTTTAAGAAGACTAGGAAGTTAAGAAAGAGCCATGTTATTAATAGCTTTACCTATAAAATAGAGAGTTTTAAATTTGATCCCAGAGATGATAAAGAGCCACTATAGTTGATTGAAAAAGAGAGTGAAATGGTCAAATATGTGCTTTGGGAAGATCAATTTGACAGCTGAATAGAGGATAAACTAGAGTGAAAAAAGAGATGAAAAAGACAGATCAACCAAAAAGTTATTGCTATAGTCTAAGATGAGGTTTTGAGGACTTATATTAAGATTAATGAACTGTCAGAGGAGAGAAAGGCAAATATGAAAGATGTTAGGAGCCAAAATTGGCAATATTTGACAGGTTGAATGAAGGTGGGAGTGAGAGTGTAAGGAATTGAAAGCAACATCTAAGTTGTGAACCTAGATGACAGAGAGAATGGTGCTACTTTTGACAAGAATGAAGTTAGAAGAGAAGAAATTATTTTGAGAGGTAATGTGGGGGATTAGATATTATGAGTTCAGTTCTGGAAAATGTTGACCTTCAGGTGATCATTTCAAGACGGTTAGGAGAAGGATTAGAGCTAGATATGTAGCTCTGAGAATCATTAAATGTACAAATGATAATTAATACAATAGGAACTGAGAGGATAACCAGGTGAAGCGATGGAGAGAGATAGGAGAAGAAAACTAGAGAAGAAAGAAGAGCAAAGAGAATTAATATCTTTTACTATATGGTTGGAAATTTTACACAAGATGTTAAAGTTATGAAGCCAAATAAACAGTAATGAATAAGAGAAGTTAAAAATATTAATATGATAAAAAGAGAAGGAATACAACATCAAAAACAACTTAGCTAAAATAGATCAAGGAGAGATAATCTAAGAATTATTAGACTATCTCAAAATCACAAACAACAAATGGCTTAGATATCATATTTCAAAAAATCATAAATAAAACTTCTCATATATCTCATAAAAAAGAAAAGTTAAAAAATCCAGAAAGATTACCAGTCGAAACACTAAAATGAAAATCCACGGAACACTGCAGCTAATATCTAAAGCTTCCACATCAAAGGAAAAAATAGACAAAAGGAAGTTAAGGGACTTCCATAGAATTTTAGAAAAATCAGAGATGCTTCAACTTTGGAAATTTCTTAATGGAAACAAAAAGGAGTTTCCTCCTCAGCTGTATATGTGGCCTATAGACAAAGCAAATATGCAAAAAACCTTACTACCAAACGCAAAAAAGTAGAAAGGCTAAATCTGTATCATGCTTTTTTAGTATCCATAACACTACAAAATTATAGTCAGTAAAGGAACTTTGAAATAAAAACTACTATAATTGAAAAAAAATCTACTATAATTGGAAACAATTGTAAAGAATTGATGCAAAAAAGCATTAAAATGAAAAAAAAAGCTTTTGTCAAAACAAATTACAAAGTTGCAGCCAAGATGGTGAAATAAGGGCAGGGAATCACTGAGCTCTCCCTGAAACCCTTCCAAATACCTTTAAATAATGACTCTAAACAAATTCTTGAACCAAAGCACCCATAAAAATGAAGTGAAACAATTTTCTAGTCCAAGACTACTTGGAGGATCAGCAGGAAGGTCAGAAAGGAAAGATCAGCAGGATGAGAGTAGAGGAGAGTAGGAATAAAATTGAGGTGACAGAATTAATGGCAATAATGGCAGTTTCTAGACCTTTTAGCCCACAGATGCCAAAGAAAATTTTGAAGGTCCTTAGGAAAGGTTTGTCACACCTGAGTGAGAGTGAGGCAGAGTCCAGCACAGGCTGCCCCCACCTGTGCCGTGACCCCTTCAAACCAGGATCAGATCTTCAGAGAGACTGAATCAACAGCAGCAGTAGCTTCTGGAATTCCCAGCATTCATACAGTAAGGGGTTGAACAAACTGGTCAAAGGAGATTACATGAATCTCTTTGGTAGCATTGAGTCAGGAATTTATTGCTTTGCCTATACTTAGATCTGGGGTACTATCCTGGCTGGATAGCAGTCCCAGTTCAAGCACACTAGAGTTTGTAGTCACAGTGGAGCACAGATGCTCTTTCCAGTTCTTGGGTAGAAAAGAATGGTTGTGGTCATTCACAGACCAGAGAACAGGGCAGGAAGGTGTTAAACACATTTCTTCTTAGATCATACTAACTAGGAAGAACTGAAAACTTACAGGTCCATTTGGAAGATCTCTTTAAACAGCTGCATAAAACTTCTAAAACTTGGGACAATACATTCTTCACCTTGGAATCAGAGCCCCACTTTAACAAAAAGTTAAAAATCAAGTAATACTCTAAGAAAATGAGCAAAGAACAAAAAAAAAATTCTGACCATGGAAAGACACTATGGTGTCAAGCAAGATCAAAACATACTCACAGAAGATAAAGTCAAAGATACTAAATCCAAAGACTCCAAAAAAAGTATGAATTGGTCTCAGACTATGCAAAAGTACCAAAAGGATTTTAAAAAGCAAATAAGAGAAGTAGAGGGAAAATTGGGAAGACATATGAGAGTTATGCAAGAAAATCATGAAAAATGAGTCAACAATTTGGTAAAGAATACATATACAGACCAAATAAATGCACACATGCACAAAGAGTACTGAAGAAAATAACACCTTAAAACTGGACAAGGCCAAATGCTAAAAGAAGTACAAAAAGCCAATGAGGAGAATACCTTAAAATACAGAGTTGGCCAAATGGAAAAAGATACACAAAAATTCATTGAAGAAAAAAAAACAACTTTTTTTTTTTTTTTTTTTTGCTTTTTGCCGAGGCAATTGGGGTTAAGTGACTTGCCCAGGGTCACACAGCTAGGAAGTGTCTGAGACCACATTTGAACTCAGGTCTTCCTGACTTCAGGGCTGGTGCTTTAACCACTGCGCCACCTAGCTGCCCCAAAAACAACTTCTTAAAAAAATAAAATCTGACAAATGGAAAAGGAGATACAAAATCTCACTAAAGAAAATAATTCCTTAAAAATTTGAATTGAGAAAGCTAATAAAATTAGGAGAAATCAAGAAACAATAAAACAAAACTTAAAAATGAAAAAAATTAAAATAATGTGAAATATCTCATTGGAAAAGCAACTGTTCTGGAAAATAGATTCAGGAAAGATAATTTAAAAATGGTTGGGCTACCTGAAAACCATGATCAAAAAAGATCCTAGACATCATCTTACAAGAAATTACCAAGGAAATCTGTTCTGATATTCTAGAACTAGAGGATAAAATAGAAATTGAAAGAATATACCAATCACCTCTTGAAAGAGATCCCAAAATGAAAACTATAAGGAATATTATAGTCAAATTCCAGAGCTTCCAGGTCAAGGAAAAAACATTGCAAACATCCAGAAAGAAACAATTCAAGTATTATGGAGCCACAGTTAGGATAATACAAGACCCAAGGCTTGGAATATGTTATTCTGAAGAGAAAAGGAGCTGAGATTAAAAGTAAGAATCACCCATCTAGCAAAATTGAATGTCTTCTTCAGAGGGAAAAATGGATAGTCAATGAAATATAGGATATTCAAGCATTCTTGATAAAAAGAAGAGCTTAATAGAAAATTTGACTTTCATATACAGACTCTAGAGAAGTATATAAAGGTAAACAGGAAAGAGAAATCATATTGGACTTACTGAGGTTAAACAGTTTACTTTCTTACATGGGAAGATGATACTTCTAACTTCTAAGAGTTTTCTAGTTATTAGAGTAGTTGAGAAGGATTATATAGTGATAGAAAACACAGATACTAGTTGAATATGAAGATATATCTAAACAAATAATATTAAGCAGTGAGAGAGGAATTTCCTCTCAAAGGGAAAGGGAGAGGTAGAATGTGGTAAATTATCACATACAAAAGAGGCAAGAAAAAGCTTTTGCAGTGGAGGGGAAGAGGAGAATATAAGGGGGGAGTGAGTGAACCTTCTTGTTATCACATTACCCTCAAAGAGGGAATAATATACACATTCAATTGGTATTGAAATATATCTTATCCTACAGGATAGTTGAAGAAGAAGGAGACAAGAAGTGGGATGATAGAAGGGAGGGCAGATTTGATGAGGATGTAGTCAGAAGCATTTAAAGGGAGGACAGGGTGAAAGGAGAGACAATAGTTTAAACAAGGAGAGACATATAGTTAGCAAGTTAATTGTGAAAAAAATATAAGCAGGTGTCTATGATAAAGACTTCATTTCTCAAACACATGGAAAACGGAGTCAAATTTATAAAAAATAAGCACCATTTCCTTACTCGTAAGTGATCAAAAGATATGAACAATCATCAGATGAAGTAATCATAGCTATCTATAGCCATATGAAAAAATGTTCTATCTCACTTTTGATTTGGAGAAATGCAAATTAAAACAATTCTGAAGTGCTACCACATACAGATTAGGTTGGCTAATATGACAGGAAAAATGCCAAATGAAGGCTTTGTAGAAAGAATTGAGAAATTAGTGTATTGTTGATAGGGTTGTGGAGTGATTCAACCGGAGTAATTTGTAACTATGGTCAATGAGCTATAAAACCATACATACCCATTGACCTAGTAATACCATCAATAGATCTGTATCCCGCAAGAGATTAATAAAGGGAAAAGGATTTATATGTATAAATAATTTTTATAGTAGCTCTTTTCTCAGGGTAAAGAATTAGAAATTGGAATGAAGACCATTAATTGAGGAATGGCTGAATAAGTTGTGGTATATGACTGTGATGGAGTTCTATTGTGCTATAAGAAATAATGAGCAGGTTGCTCTTAGGAAAAAAAAATCAAGAAATACTTCCATGAGCTAATGGAAAGTGAAATGCATTATGTACAAAGTAATAGCAATATTGTAAGATGATCAGCTGTGAATGACATAACCATTTTCAACAATAGAATGATTTAAGACAACTCTGAAGGACTTACAATGAAAAATACTGTCTATCCTCAGAGAATGAACTGACCTCATCTGAATGCAGATTGAAGCATACTTTGTTTGCTTTCTCTATTTCTCTCTCTTGAGGGTTTTCTGTCTATGTTTACTTTCATGACATGATCATTTTGGAAATGTTTTGCATGACTACACATGTATAACCTATATTGAGTTGCTTATATTCTCTATGAGGGATTGGGATTGGGAGGGAGGAATAGAGAGAATCTGAAATTCTATGTTTTAAAAATGAATGTTGAAAATTGTTTTTATGTAACTGGGGAAAACTAAAAATAATTAATAAAACAAGAAGAAATCATAAATAAAACCAAATAACAGCAGAACAAATTAATGAATTGAGCTCATGGCTAAAATGTAGAAAAAAGAGTTAAAAATCGCAGCTGAACAAAAAAATTAGAAAGTCAAAAAAACATGAACAAAACTAAAAGAAGAAAACATTGATAAAACAGCATCGTATTATATCATCTGCAAAGAATGATAGTTTTTTCTTCATTACCTATTCAAATTCCTCTAATTTCTTTTTCTTTTCTTATTATTAAAGCCAACATTTCTAGTACAAGGTTGACTAATAGTGATGATAATAGATATCATTGTTTCACTCCTGATCTTATTGGGAATGCATCCAGCTTCTCTCCATTATAAATAATGCTCTGCTCCTAAGGTCAAAGGGGAATTGTCCCAAGCTTCCTGTGCAGCTCTGAGCCTTGGCTTTGAGCACTGGGGCCCCTTGTGTTTTCAGCTTTGCCTACTCTTTTCAAGAAACAGACTCTTTCCCAGAGTTTGCCTTCTGAGCTGGTACAGGAGGCTGCCCCACTGATCTGCTTCTGAAATGAGCCAGGACTGATGGTCTTAGTTGCTGTTTTGCTGTTTTTAGGATCCTCTCACCAGCTTTCCCAAAGTCTGTCTGAATTTGGCTGAATACCCTTTTAACCACAGCAGACTGATTTTCTTGAAGTCTTTCCAATCTAACTTGAGCAGAAAAGTGGTTTTATTTTGTCACACTCTTTTCAGAGGCTTGATTTCACATGGTTTTTGAGGGAAAGTTGGAGAGCTTGAACAGCTTCCTGGCTTTATTCTTCCATCTTGGCACTTGAAACTGAAGGATCTTTTAAGAAAAACAGTGTAACTCAAGGGACTGAGGCTTGAAATATTCAAGAAATTTGAGCAATAATAAGTAGCCTAGTTTGATTGCAAGGAAAGGTAGTTGTAGGGCATTAGAGGAAGAAAATCTGTTGGGGCCAGAACATGTAAGATTTAGTCAAGCATTTAAAATTTTATATTGTACCAACTGAAGGTTTTTAATAGACATTACAAAACTTATTTATCTTGGAATGTAACTACTACTATGAGAAAATAGATTACCTAAAATTTGGAGAATGCTGGATTTGGAGTGTGCAGTTTTTCTTCTTTTTAATTCCCTGTGTGTAAAACCTAGGTTTGGCTTAATAATGCTGACACTCCCTGCAGGTTCTTTAGAAATTGAACCTGTATTTAGCACCATCTGTGTTCAGCACAATATCTAAGAAAGTCACAATAGGGACATTGCAAATAACTAGAACACTACACAGAATGTCAAGATAATGTGTTCTTTTTGTAAAGCAGTGAATTGATTAAAAAAAAAGATTGGCACTGGGCAGCATTAACTCTCAGGAGGACTGTTAGGACAACTCTGAAATAAAATCAGGAACAATAAAAGGACTGTCATGCCATTTGTAAAAATCCTTTATAGTAACACTTGAAATTAAATGCATTCTTTATGGCAACACTTATACTGCAGCTTCATTCAAATACTTATTTTGAGATCTTAGGGGGAGAAAGTGCTCTTACAAGCTTAGAGACTGCAATAAAATGGAGCAAAAGGATAAATAAGTAGAAGATAACAAATAGTTCTCCCAGGTTAAAATGTTTCATTGGCACTGATGAAAACCAATAATCAGTAATTTGGAAGGTAGAAAATAACAGTTTATTTATTTGAAAAGTCAAGTTCTCTCCTTGTTTCAAATACAAAAAAAAATCTCTGGCATACTCTGAAAGCAAAATTGAGTGGGGAAAACCACTTGAATGTAGAAAACACAGTCTAGTGGTTTTCAACTCTGATCACATCACTTTCCTAGCTTGTTCAAGAGTTGCAACACCTTATAAATCAAAACAAAGAGGATGGATAGTTTTTATTACTTCAGACCCCAAAT
Organism: Myrmecobius fasciatus; assembly: GCA_023553655.1. Classification (NCBI taxonomy): domain Eukaryota; kingdom Metazoa; phylum Chordata; class Mammalia; order Dasyuromorphia; family Myrmecobiidae; genus Myrmecobius; species Myrmecobius fasciatus. The sequence goes on from JAJPUD010023600.1 coordinate 12,283, forward strand.
GGCCATGTAATGGAATAAAAGCCTAGCATTCTTTTGGTAGAACTTCAGGCCTTACTTAGTTCGCCTCTTTAGACAGACATCTATGGCTCCTCTGGGAAAGATATCTTATTATGTTTGAAAGCAATTTTGTCATTTTATAGTTACCTAAGTTTGAGGGTAGAACAAGGATATAAACTATCAATAATTTGGGGCCAAATTTTCACTTTCATGTGTAGTAGGGAACAATTTTAATGTTTCCCATAGATAGATGGAAGCGCATGACAGATATATAGTTTACAGAAGGATGAAAGGGATAGGAAGAGTGAAGACAGGAAAAGGCAAAGATGAAATAAGATAAAGTGAATAGAGAGGAGATAATGACCCCTTATAGACCCTGTTAAATTTAAGGAAGCAGTTTTCAGGAATTTTAAATTGTCCAAAACAAATACAACTACATAAAGATAAGATATGAAGGTCAGAACTATTATCTAGCGTTGGTCTTTGTTTAGGAGGCCTGGTTTTAAATTTTGATTCCAACATTTACTTGTTTTACCTAAGGTAGGTTAGTTAAATTTTATGTCCAAATTTAAAATTTTATGTTCCAAAATGCTCTGCAGAATGGGACACAACTTTGCCAACAATGTATTAGTGTTACAGTTTTCTTATAACCCTTCCAATATTTATCAGTATCTTTTCTTGTCTTCTTTTTTTTACTTATCCTTTTTTATTAAAGCTTTTTATTAGCAAAACATATGCATAGGCAATTTTTCAACATTGAACCTTGCAAAACTTTCTGTTCCAAATTTTTCCCTCCTTCCCCCCCACTCCTTCCCCTAGATGACAGTTAATCCAATACATGTTAACTATGCTAAAATATATGAAAAATCCAATACACACACACACACACATATATATATATGCATATTTATGTAGTTATCTTGTGGCACAAGAAAAAATCGGATCTAGAAAGAAACAAAAACCTGAGAAGGAAAACAAAATGCAAGCAAATATCAATAGAAAGCATGAAAATACTGTTATGATCCATACTCAGATTGCACAGGCCTCTCCCTGGGTGTATATGGTTTTCTTTATCACTGTACAATTGGAACTGGTTTGAAACATCTCATTGTTGAAGAGAACCATGACCATCAGAATTGATCATCATATAGTCTTGTTGCTGTGTATAATGATCTTCTAGTTCTGCTCATTTCATTTAGCATCAGTTCATATAAGAATCTCCAGGCTTCTCTGAAATTATCCTGCTGCTTGTTTCTTAATATCAATAATATTCTATGACATTCATATACCATAATTTATTCAGCCACTCTCCAATTGATGGGCATCCATTCAGTTTCCAGTTTCTAGCCACTACAAAAAGGGCTGCCACAAACATTCTTGCACATGTGGGGCCCTTTCCTTCCTTTAAAATCTCTTTGGGATATAAGCCCAATAGAAGCACTGCTGGGTCAAAGGGTATGCACAGTCTGATAACTTTTTTGAGCATAGTTCCAAATTGCTCTCCAGAATGGTTGGATACATTTACAATTCCACCAACGACATAGCAGTGTCCCAGTTTTCCCACATCCCCTCCAACATTCATCATTTTCTTTTCCTGTAACCTTAGCCAATATGTCAGATGTGTAGTATCTCAGAGCTGTCTTAATTTGCATTTCTTATCAATAGTGATTTGGAGCACCTTTTCATATGACTAGAAATAGTTTTAATTTCATCATCTGAAATTGTCTGTTCATATCCTTTGACCATTTATCGATTGGAGAGTGTCTTGAATTCTTGTAAATTTGAGTCAATTCTCTATATTTTAGAAATGAGATCTTTATCAAAACCCTTAAATGTAAAAAATGTTTTCCCAATTTATTGCTGACCTACTAATCTTGTCTGCCTTAGTTTTATTTGCACAAAAACCTTTTAACTTAATATGATCAAAATTATCTCACTTGTGTTCATTTAAGAGTTCCAGTTCTTCTTTCCACACAAATTCCTTTGTTCTTTACAGATCTGAGAGGTAAACTATCCTATGTTCCTCTAATTTGCTCATAATATCACTATGTTTAAATTGTGAACCCATTTAGATCTTATCTTGGTACATGGTGTTAGGTATGGGTCAAGCCCTAATTTCTTCCACACTAGTTTCCAATTTTCCCAGTAGTTTTTGTCAAATAGTGAGTTCTTGTCTCAAAAGCTGGGGTCTTTGGATTTATCAAACACTACCTTGCTATGGTTATTGCCTGGTTTGTCCTATGATCCTATCCTATTCCACTGATCAACTACTCTATTTCTTAACCAGTACCAAATGGTTTTGATGACCACTACATTATAATACAGTTTTAGTTCTGGCATAGCTAAGCCACCTTCATCAGAATTTTTTTTATTCATTAATTCCCTTGAAATTCCTTGACCTATTGTTCTTCCAAATGAACTTTGCTACTATTTTTTTTTCTAGATCTGTAACATAATTTCTTGGGAGTTTGGTATGGCACGAAATAAGTAGGTTAATTTAGGTAGTTTTGTCATTTTTATTATATTTGCTTGGCTTACCCATGAGCAACTGATTAGGTCTGACTTTATTTGTGTGGAAAGTGTTTCCTAGTTCTGTTCAGTATTTTGCTTTTGATGACCACCTCCCTTAAACACTCGCCCCTTTAAAGCCCCTCCTCCTTTTAACACCTTTCCCCTAATTCATCTATTTTCCTTTCAATTAGTCTTTCTTTTCCTTTCTTTTTCTCCCCTTTCCCTCCCACTTCCCTATAAAGTAGGACAAGTTTGTCTGTGAAACCAAATATGTCTGATATTTTCTCTTAGAGCCAAATCTGATGAGAGTAAGATTCATATATTGCTCATGCCCCTCCCTTCTTTCCCTCATTTGTAATAGATTTCCTTTGCCTCTGTATGAGATGTAATTTCCCTGATTTTACCTCCCTTTTATTCTTTTTCCAGTATGATCTCCTTTCCAGCTCTAGTTTCTTTTTCATATTATCAAAATAAAATCAAATTCTCCCTGCATTCTCTAACTATAGCCATAATAGAAATATAGTTCTCAAGAGTGCTTTCCTTTTTATCTTTTATGCTTCTCTTGAGTTTTGTGTTTGGAGGTCAAAGTTTTGTTAAGATCTGGTCTTTTCATTAGAAATAGGTGAAATTCACCTATATCATTAAATGTCCATCTTCTTCCCTGAAAGATAATGATCATTTTAGTTAGGTAGCTTATTTTTGTTTGCAATCTAAGTTCCTTTGTTTTTCAGAATATCAGATTCCAGGCCCTTTGATCTTTTAAGGCAGAAACTGATAGATACTGGGTGGTTCTAATTGTGTTTCCTCTGTATTTGAATTGTTTCTTTCTAGCTGCTTGCAATATTTTTTCCTTGGTGCAATAGTCCTGAAATTTAGCCACAGTATTCCTTGGGAATTTAATTTTGGGGTCTCTTTGAGGAGGTGATCAGTGAATTCTTTTAATGGTTATTTTCCCTTATGATTCTAAATATCAGGGCAGTTTTATTTTATGATTTCCTATAAGATAGTGTCTAAGTTCTTTTTTTCATCATGGCTTTCAGGAAGCCCAATCGATAATCCTTAGATAGTCTCTCCTAGATCTATTTTCTGGGTCAGTTGTTTTTCCTAGGAGATATTTCATATTTTCTTCTATTTTTTCAGTTTTTTTGTGACTGATTCTTGAAGTCTTATTGATTCATTCACTTCCATTTGTTCAATTCTAATTTTTAGTGTATTATTTTCTTCAGTTAACTTTTTTAGCTCTTTTTGTAATTGGCCAATTGAATTTTTTTTTGTTCATTGCACTCTTTTTCCATTTCACAAATTTTGTTTTTCAGTGAATTGGCATCTTTTTCATATCTCTTTTGTAGTGCATTACCTGTTTTTTTTCCATTCCTTCTTGCAATGATCTCATTTCATTTCCCCATTTTTCTTCTACTCTCTTTTAAGATTCTTAATGCAATTTTCCAGGAAAGCCTCGTGAAATGGAGACCAGCTCATGTCTCCCTTTGTGGCTTCCTCTGGAGTTGCTTTACTTTTAGGAATCTCAGGATTTGAGATCTGTTCTTCTCTCTCTCCATAAAAGCTGTCTAGGCTTGAGGTCTGTTCAAAGCAAAGTACTGACAGGTGCTTTAATTTGCTCTGGGCAGTAGTGTTGATTGATTTCTGGTGCTTGGTAATAGTGGCTAGGTGAAGTGTTCTTCCAGGGCTCAGTGGTTTGCAATTTACCTTTTACAAAAGGCAAATCTGCCAAATCACCTGCTTGCAAATAGGACAGAGTAGCCTAAAAGGCTCACATAAGTTTCCCCGGGTGCCTGGAAATTGCAATGCTCAGACACTTGGCCCTGGCTTCCTGTGCCTGTCTCCCCACACTGTGCTCTGGACTTGGCAGACTGTCCCCCTGCCCAATTTAAACAGACCTGTTCTAAAGTTCTTCCAATGTAACATCTTCTGGAAATGTGTTGCACTACAAATATTTGTGGGAACAATGACTCCAAAACCAATTTAGAGGCTTAATCTTCTGTTGGTTTGAGAGAAGGTCAGAGGAGGTCATAGAGAGTTGTGTCTGTTCTCTGCCATCTTCTTTACCTCTGTTTTTCTGTCTTAGCCAATGTGATAGGCATAGGTGGTACTTCAGAGTTGTTTTAATTTGCATTTCTCTAATCAAAAGTGATTTAGAGCATTTTGCATATGATTAAAAATTGTTTTGTTTGTCTGAAAATTGTTTGTTCATATCCTTTGACCATTTACCAACTGGGAAATGACTTGCATTTTTATAAATTTGATTCACTGTTCTATATGTTTCAGAAATTAAGTCTATCAAAAACATTGGTTGTAAAAAATTATTTCCTAGATTTCTGTTTTCATCCTAATGTTGTCTGCATATTTATTGTTTGTACAAAATCTTTTAAATTTAATTTCATCAAAATTATGCATTTTGCATTTTATAATTTTTCAATTTTTTTTCTTTACTCATAAATTCATTTCTTCTTCAAATATCTGACAGATAAACTATCCCTTGCTCTCCCAACTTGCTTATAGTATCACTTTTTAAAGTCTAAATTAGGAATGCATTTCAATTTTGTTCTTGGCACAAATTGTGATATACTGGTCTATGTGAGATACTGGTTTATACCCTGCTTAACAGCCCTAAAAAAGATACAATTCTTAAGAGTTAAAGAATCAATTTCCCATCCAGGGATATAAACATTTTTACCTTTAAATAACTTATTTTTATTTCCTGTTTACCTTTTATACTTCTCTTGAATGCTATAGATCAGATTTTCTATTCAGCTCTTCTTTTTTCATGGGATGTGATTGAAAACCCTCTATTTTATTGAATGTCCATCTTTCTCCCTGAAACACTGTGCTTGATTTTGTGTGTAACTGATTCTTTTTTTTATTTTTTTATAAAGCTTTTTATTTACAAAACATATGAGTGACCTTTCAACATTGACCTTTGCAAAAAACCTTTTTTTTCCCCAAGCTTTTCCTTTCCTTCCCCCCAACCCCCACCCCTAGATGACAGGTAATCTAATACATGCTAGATAGGATAAATTATATGACAAATACAATACATGTATACATATCTATACAGTTATCTTACTGCACAAGAAACATCAGATCTAGAAAGAGAAGAAGAAAAAAACAACCTAAGAAGGAAAACAAAATGCATGGAAATATTCACAGAAAGCGTTAAAATGCTGTGTTGTGGTTCACTCTCAGTTCCCACAGGCCTCTCTCTGGATGTATATGACTATCTTCATCGCAGAACAACTGGTTTGAATCACATCATTGTTGAAGAGAACCATGTCCATCAAAATTGATCATCGTATAGTCTTGTTGCTGTGTATAATGTTCTCCTGGTTCTGTTGATTTCACTCAGCATCAGTTCATGCAAGTCTCTCCAATCTTCTCTGAAATCCTCCTGTTGGTCATTTCTTACAAAACAATAGTATTCCATAACATTCATATACCATAATTTATTCAGCCATTCTCCAATTGATGGGCACCCTTTCAATTTCCAGTTTCTTGCCACTACAAAAAGGGCTGCCACAAACATTTTTGCACATGTGGGTCCCTTTCCCTCCTTTAAAATCTCTTTGGGATATAGGCCCAGTAGAAACACTGCTGGGTCAAAGGGTATGCACTGTTTGATAACTTTTTGAGCATAGCTCCAAATTGCTCTCCAGAATGGTTGGATCCGTTCACAGTTCCACCAACAATGTATCAGTGTCCCAGTTTTCCCACATCCCTTCCAACAGTTATCATTATCATTTCCTGTCATTTTAGCCAATCTGACAGGTGTGTAGTGGTATCTCAGAGTTGTCTTAATTTGCATTTCTCTGATCAATAGTGACTTGGAGCACCTTTTCATGTGACCAGAAATAGTTTCAATTTCTTCGTCTGAAAATTGTCTGTTCATATCTTTTGACCATTTATCCATTGGAGAATGGCTTGAATTCTTATATATTTGAGTCAATTCTTGATATATTTTAGAAATGAGGCCTTTATCAGAACCTTTGGATGTAAAAATATTCTCCCAGTTTACTGCTATCCTTCTAATCTTGTCTGCATTCATTTTGTTTGTACAAAAACTTTTTAACTTGATATAGTCAAACTTATCTATTTTGTGATTAATGATGACCTCTAGTTCTCTTCTTTGGTCACAAATTCCTTCCCCCTCCACAGGTCTGAGAGGTAAACCATCCTACATTGTTCTAATTTGTTTATAATATCATTCTTTATGCCTAGATCATGAATCCATTTTGACCTTATCTTGGTATATGGTGTTAGGTGTGGGTCAATGCCTAATTTCTTCCATACTAGTTTCCAATTATCCCAGCAGTTTTTGTCAAATAGTGAGTTTTTATCCCCAAAACTGGGGTCTTTGGGTTTATCAAATACTAGATTACAATTGTCATTGAGTATTTTGTCCTGTGAACCTAACCTATTCCACTGATCCACTACTCTATTTCTTATCCAGTACCAAATGGTTTTGGTGAGCACTGCTTTATAATATAGTTTTAGATCTGGTGCAGCTAGGCCACCCTCATTTGCATTTTTTTCATTAATTCCCTTGAAATTCTTGACCTTTTGTTTTTTCCAGATGAATTTTGTTGTTATTTTTTCTAGTTCAGTTAAATAATCTCTTGGGAGTTTGATTGGTATAGCACTAAATAGATAGATTAGTGTAGGTAGTATTGCCATCTTTATTATATTCGTTCGACCTATCCAAGAGCACTTGATGTTTTTCCAATTGTTTAGATCTGACTTTATTTGTGTGGAGAGTGTTTTGTAGTTTTGCTCATATAGATCCTGACTTTCCCTTGGCAGATATATTCCCAAATATTTTATACTATCGATAGTTATTTTGAATGGAATTTCTCTTTGTATCTCTTGCTGTTGCATTTTGTTGGTGATGTATAAAAATGCTGATGATTTATGTGGATTTATTTTGTATCCTGCAACTTTGCTAAAGTTGTGGATTAATTCTAATAGTTTTTT
>JAJPUD010023601.1:0-19776 GCA_023553655.1 Myrmecobius fasciatus
TTTCTTCTAAAATTGCTTTGTCTGCTTCCCATAAATTTTGGTATATTCCCTCATTATTGTCTTTCTTCTGTATGAAAGTGTCAATTCTACCTATTATTTGTTTCACCACTTATTCTTAGGATTAGATTATTTAGTTGCCAATTAATTGTTGGTCTATTTTTCCCTGCTGGTTTATCACCAATTATTTTTATTGCATCATGATCTTCTAAAAATGCCTCTATTATTTATGCCTTCTGCCTTTTATTTTGCAGTTTTTGTACCCTAAATTATGGTCAATTTTTGTATAGGTTCCATGTATTACCACAAGAAAGTATATTCCTGTCTGTTCCCATTTAATTTTCTCCAAAACTCTAGTCTAACTAACTTTTCTAACATTTTCTTTACCTTCTTAACTTATTTCTCATTTTGTAATTCAATTTATCTAGTCCTGATAGAGCAAAGTTGAGATCTCCCACTAGTATAGTTTAGTTGTTTCTTTCTTCTTGAAGGTCTCCTCTAGGAAGTTAGATGCTTCACAATTTGGTGGTTATATATTTATTATTGATATTACTTCATTATCTATGTGCCCTTTATCAAGATGTAGTTTGTTTCCTTATCTCTTTTAATTAGATATATTTTTGCTTTTACTTTATATGAAAACAGAGTCATTATCCTGGCTTTTTTTTCCCCTTCAGCTGAAGCATAACAGATTCTTCTCTAGTCTTTTTGTCTTTACTATGTACGTATCACTCTGCTTTATATGAGTTTCTTGTAAACAACGTATTGTACCATTTTGGTTTTTAATCCAGTCTGCTACAAATTTTTGTTTTATGGGAGAGTTTATCCCATTCACATTCATGTTTAAAGTTAACACACTCTATTTCCCACCATCTTACTTCCCCCATGTTATATTTTTCTCTTTCCTTTCCCCCTTTTCCTTTCCCTCAGCATTTTGCTTCTGACCACCACCTCCCTCAAACAACACTCCCCTTTATAGCCCCTCCCTCTTTCTTATACTTTTCCCCTTCCACTTGTTTTCCCTTCTATTAACCTCCCCCTTTTTTTCCCCTTTTTCCTCCTACTTCCTTTTGAACAAGTTTCTATATTAAACTAAAGATGTCTGATATATTTTCTTTGAGCTAAACATGATGAAATTAAGATTCACACAATGCTTATCCCCCTTCCTTCTTCCTTTAAAATGTAATAGGCCTCTTTTTACTCTTCATGTGATATAATTCATCCTATTTTACTTCCCCTTCCCTCTTCTTCCCTTTTATTTTTCCATTCATAGCTTTTTTCATATCATTACAATAAACTCAAATTAAACCTCTATCCTCTAAGTATCCCCCTAACAAAGATATAGTTTTCAACAAACATGTCATTTTCAAATATAAGGATATCAACATTTTATCTTTTCAAAATAAATGAAAATTCCCTATTTTATCATATGTCCACCCCCCCCTGAAAAATAATGCTTACTTCTGCTGGATTAATGATTCTTTGTTATAGTCCAATCTTATTTTCCTCCAGAATATTATATTTCAGGCCCTTTGAATCACTAAAATGGAAGCTGCTAGGTCCTGGATAATCCTGACTATGGCTCCACACTATTTGAATTGTTTCTTTCTGATTGCTTGCAATATTTTCTCTTTGATATAATAATTCAGGAATTTAGATAGCAATATTTCTTGGAGTTTTCATTTTGGGATCTCCCTCAGGAGATGAAAGGTGGTTTCTTTAAATTGCTCTCTTACTCTTTGGTTCTAGGACATCAGCAGTTTTTCTTGATTATTTCATGAAAAATGTTGTCTAGGGTCTTTTTTTCATTGTGATTTTCAGGTAGTCCAATAATTCTCAGATTGCATCAACTGTATCTATTTTTTAGGTCAGTTGTTTTTCTGATTATATATTTTGCATTCACTTTTATTTTTTCCACTTTTTTTGGTTTTGTTTGACTGATACTTGATGTCTTATTAAGTCATTTACTTCCTTTTTTCTTTTTTAATTTTTAGTGAATTGTTTTCTTCAATTAGCTTTTTTATCTCCTTTTGCATTTGCCAATTGAACTTTTAAATGAGAAGTTCTGTTTATTTTTTTCCATATAAGATATTCTGTTTTTCAAAGAGTTGTTTTCCTTTTTTCCTATTTCATCAAAATTCTTCAAGTGTTTTTTTTTTCAGATAATTTCTGTGTTTTCTTTTTCAGAGATCTCATTTTCTTTCCCCATTTTTTCAAACTCTCTTTTAAGATTCTTTTTTAATTCTTCCCAGAGAGTCTTTTGTGATGGAAACCAAATTATATTACTCTTTTATTCTTCTTCTGGAATGTTTTGCCTTTAATGTCCTCAGGGCTTGAGCTCTGTTCTTCCCTGTCTCCATAAAAGCTATCTATGCTCAGAATTCTTTTTTTTTTTTTTTGGCTCATTTTTAAAGGTTGAGGTCTGCTCTTAGAGCAAAGGAGAGATTGTCCCAAGCTTTCTCCATAGGCATCAGAGGCTTCAGAATATCCTGAGACCTGTGCTGTTGGCTTTGTTCTTGGTGCTGCATGGGGTTGTCCAAGTTCCACTACTTCTGCTAGGGTTCAGTGACTCCCTATTTGCCTTCATTAGTTGCACTGAAATTGTCACAGCTAATCTGCTGATCCATTGGCTTCTAAACAATGAAAGATTAGTAAATGATACTGTATTTTGGCTATGAGCCTACCACTAGATTACCTCATCACGCAGAAGTCTTTCTGCCTTGTTTCTACCTGCACTGGTCTGCAAACCATGCTTCCTCACTGCTCAATTGAGACAGATTTTTCTTGAATTTCTTCCAAAATATCTTCCGCTGAAAATTTGTTACACTGCCAATATTTGTGGATTCTGTCATTCCAAACCTATTCAGTGGCATGATGTGGTGTTGATCTGAGGGAAGCCAGGAAGAGCTGAGGCAAAGACCTATCTACTATCTACCTATCTATGTAATTGAATTTTTATGAGCTCATGTGATCACCACATGAAATTTAGTGAGGAAGAAGAGAATAGGTGCTAGAATAGAGACTTTTGAGAACACACACGATCAGTAAACATGGTACGGATATGAATTATGCAATAAAGGAATAAAAACCATGTTTATAATAGAAAAACAAGCAGAGAGCTGTTACACACAAAAAAATATTCTTGAAAGAAAAGAATATCATGAAAATGATAAATAGTTCCAAAGATTTCAGAAATGTCAAGAGGAATGAAGATTAAGAAAATTATATTTGTCATTTAAGTAACTTTCATGACTGTGAAGACATAGTTTTCATTGAATGTTAAAGTTGAAAGGCAGAATATCAAGAATTGTAACTCCTAGTAAGTCTACTATCAAAACTGGTTCAATAGATGTGGATATCATCATTGGAAGTATTCCTTCCTATGTGAGATAAACTGAATAAACAAATCAATGTCTAAAATGATGAGCCCAGTCCTCGCTGACCTTCTCTACCCCTTCTTGAGAGGAAAAGCATTTTTAAAATTTTAACATTTGACAAGTGAGTTCATGTTTTGGTTTATTTTCATATCTATGCTAGTTGAAATTTGATAATGCTTATTGGTTATAACTATTGTTTAAAATGTATAGTCCCTTAAAGTGATTTCCAAAGACTCAAATACATCCTACAGTTTTATTCTGGACTTATCTTTCCACTTGCAGATGGATGGTTTGTGTCAATATACTGCATTTGTAATACAAACTGAAAATGCATCCTTAGGTATATAAATGAATTCAGAGAAAGATTTATTTTTTTTTCTTGCTAGAAAGTGATTGATTTATATAGCCTAAGGTGAATTTCAGGGCTTTGAATTTCAAGTTTTTTTTTAAGCAAGTTTTATTGATATCGTCTACTTCTCATCTCTTCATATTTATCCTACATATGCATTGGTTTCTCTCTCCTATAAGAGCCATCCTATATAACAAATAGAAGAGGCATGAAGAAAGGTAATTTGTGTCCTCAAAATAACTTTAATTAGCCATCAAGCAAACTCAGGTGACAAGGAGGAACTGAGGATGAACAACTGGAGATGATATTCCAGGTCAGGTGCAGAGTAAGGGGTGCTCAGCATCATAGAAGTAAAGGAATAATTAGCTCCTTGAGGCTTTCACTTACTAGGATAGGACATATCTCCATATAAAGGGCATGATGATACCACCATTGTCCTGTCCTCTCCATAAAAGCAGAGAACATATTTCCTTTTGAGTTCTGTGAGAGCTATAAAATGCCTTGAGTAAAGCAAAAATGATTGTGATGATAATATTCAGCATGTATTCGAGTGTTTATCATTAACCTATTTTATATAGAATAATTTTCTGTGTACTTTTAGAGGCATAGGAAACAGTAAACTTATTTAGCACATTTTCTTTACTAAGCATTTTTATAAATATGTAATTTAACTTTCATAATACTCCTAAAATCAATATTATCTAAATTTTTAATAATGAAATCATGGCACAGATTGGTCAGTTTACATTCTTAAAGTCACATAGCTAATAACAAATAAAGACATGATTTAAACTCAGATTTTTGAATTCCAAATGTAAGACTTTTACCACTATAGAGCTTGGCATAAAATGCTAGGTATCATATGATTATATCAATAAATACAGAAAACAGTATTTTATACAGTAAAACACATTTCTAATAAAACACTTGAAAATATAGAAATAGATTATTTTAATTAATAAAAAATTTACCAAAAATAGCAAACATTGTTGTAATATGGTAAATAAGAAGCCTTCCTAATAAGATAAGGTATGAAATTAGGGTGTCTCCTGTCATGTGAAGGTTCAGATAAATTATTCCTAGGGTCACAAACATTCCCTTATGACTTCCTGCTTGTTTTGCAAGAAAAAAAAAATCTCATCCTGGCTTTTTATTGACCTTGCCTTCCAAACTTTGATTTAAGGCATTATTTTAAATTGTTTGGAAGAGATTGTTGAGGTTAGATGAGTTGCCTTTAACCTGCCACATGTGTTCCACCTCCTCTCTTTTCAATAAATTTTAAAAAGTTTCTTTAAAAGACAAATCTTATAAGGGATTCATTTTTTTACTGCCTTACAATTATTGATTTCTTTAATTTGAATTTTTTAATTGTCCATTTTTACCATACCATAATTTTATTAACCATGAAGATGAAACATAAAATACTTATAATTTGATATATGTTGATAGTTCTATTATGAGGAGTTATAGATAGGTAGATGATAAATAGATAGATGATACATAGATGGGTAGATAAATAGATAGATAGATAGAAATAGATAGATTTGCTAGGTTTTTTTAGTCATTTGAGTCATTTCTGGGTCTTTATGACCCCATTTTAGTAGTGGTAGTGTTGGGTTGTTTTTTGTTGTTCTTGTTGTTTTTGTTGATAACAACAAAATATTATAAATGTGTTTTATTCTTTTTTTACATATTTCCTAATGAAGAATGTTGGAAAAGAAATATTAGAAGAGGAAAAAAATGAGAGAAAAATATAACAGAAGAAAAAGAAGGGGGAAAAGGTGAACAGAATTTGTTGATTTACATTCAGTCTCCATTGTTCTCTCTAGATGTAGGTATATTTTCAATCCAAAGTTTATTGAGATTTCCTTGGATCATTGAACCATTAAGAAGAAACAAATTTGTAATAACTGATCATTGTGCAATCTTGCTCCTAGTGTTTACAATACATTCCTTGTCCTGCTTGTGGAAATTTTTGTTTGTTTAAATCTTTCCAGACCTTTCTAAACTCAGTTTGTTCATCATTGTAATAGAACAATAATATTCCATTACTTTCATATGCCATAACTTATTCAGTCATTCCCCAACTGATGTGTATCTACTCATTTTCCAATTCTTTGGCACCACAAAAAGAGATGCTAGAAATATTTTTTGCAGTTGTGGGTTCTTTTACCTTCTTTATGATCTCTCTGAGATGCACACCAGTAATAACACTGCTGGATGAAAGGGTATATACAGTTTTATATTCCTCTGGCATAATATTCCAACTTTTTTCCAGATTGCTTGGATCATTTCATAACTTCACCAACAATGCATTAAGGCCCAGTATTCCCACATATCCTCTAATATTTATCATTATATTTTCTTGTAATCTTAATCAATATGATCAATATAAGAAATACCTCAGAGTTGTCTTAATTTGTATTTCTTTTCTTTTTTGTTGTTGTTAGAATTATCACACTGTAAAAATGCACTGATTGAAGAGACACTGTCAATCCTTTGGTATGTCCATTAAAAGGCAGTACAATGAGAAAGTAAAGGAAGTTAATAAAGAAATGAATTTAAATTTTAGCCAATTAACTGATCAGACCCTGAAATAAGCAAGCCTTGGCATGAGTTATTGATGGAGACAGAATGCTACAGTACAATGATATTAAATCTGAATTAATAAAGCACAAGGATTTTTATCCTATCTCTGATACTTATTATCTATATTGTCTTAGTCACAATATTGATAAACCTCTATTACATCATTTTCAAAATGAAAACAATAATTCATGTAATATTTTCTTCAAAGTTTTGTTGTAAATTAATGGTTTTGTAAATATTAAAGTATAATGGAAAAAAGATTCTAATTACAAGGTAAGAACTTGAAAGTTGAGATATATTCTGTTGTTTAAACAGGTCCTTTCCCTGTGAAATGTTATTTATATCAGGAAGAAAAATTTAAACAAAATTGCCTTAGGTTGATTATATTTTATGAAGAAGAGTGTTAAAATGCATTTTTCCTTTAAATGTTACCATAAAAAGATGATTATTGAACTAGTGCTAAATAAATTGCAAACAAATGTATGAGGTAATATTAAATATATTTTTTGCTATGCAGATAAAATTTATCCCCCTGTATGTAAGGCAAAAATATGTATAATGAAAAAATAGGGTGTTATTATCTGCCTTTTTCACGTGGAGAAATTCAAACTCATACAGCTTATAAACAGCTAAGTCAGGACTTATGTTCAGCTTTCTTGATTCCAAATCAGTGTTTTGATCACTAAATCATCACTTGGAGGCTAAAGACTACAAATTCAAACATTATTTTTTTTTGATAATTACCTGGTGACTTTAACTAAGTAAAACTCAAAACTTCTCATTTGTATAGGTCTCATGTTATCCATCTATAGAATGTGAAATTTTACTCAATGAAGTATTTTGCAATCTAAAGATCTGGTATTTCTGATCATTCCATTCATTTTAATGGGGGAAATGATGATACATTTCTGCACTTCTATCACCAACAACCCCAACATATACACACATACACATATGCAAATCATGTCCTTTCCATACACATATGCACAAGCAATAAGCACCTCAATAATGTTTAATTTATATTACTAATTTAAACAAAGTTAGTCTATTGAGGTAATGAGATAAAGGAAGTATAGTAAACTGATTCAATGCTGCCAGAGAATAAGGGAGGTCAAGGAATGGACAAAAGTAAAACATGGAGAACTGCTTAACTTATCAATTTCCATAGAATGTTTTACTTCTTCATCTGATTCTGAAACAATTTGATGTTTTGGAGAAGCACTATTTCTAATGTGGCAACTTTGATCCCAGTCTGGGCTGAAATAATGTTTTCTTTAAAACTTCATGCTTTTAGTGTTTCTATTGGGTTTATATCCTAACAGGTATCTTAAAGGAAGGAAAGGGACCCACATGGAAAAAAAAATTGTGGCAGTCCTTTTTGTAGTGGCTAGAAACTGGAAACTGAATGGATGCCCATCAATTGGAGAAAGGCTGAATAAATTATAATAAATTATGGAATATTATTGTTCTATAACAAACGACGAGCAGGATGATTCTCAGAGAAGCCTGGAGAGACTTGCATGAACTGATGCTGAGGGAAATGAGCAGAACCAGGAGATGATTATGCATGGCAACAAGAAGACTATATAATGATCAATTCTGATGGACATGGCTCTCTTCAACAATGAGATATTTCAAACCAGTTCCAATTGCTAAGTGAAGAAAGCCATATACACCCAGAGAGAGGGATGTGAAAAGTGGACCACAACATAACATTTTCATGCTCTCTATTGATGTTTGCTTGCATTGTATTTTCTTTCTCAGATTTTTTTTTCTTGTATATCCGACTTTTCTTTTACAGCAAGATAACTGTAAAAATATGTATACACATATTCGATTTCTCAAGTATTTTAACATAATTAACATGTAGTAGACTTCCTGCCATCTAGGGGAAGGGTGGGGACTAGGAGGGAAAATTTGTAATGGAAAGCTTTGCCAGGGTCAATGTTGAAAAGTTACCCATGTATATGTTTTGCTAGCTTTGTATGTAGGTACATATGTATGTATCTAAAAATACATACAGAGAAAATATATTCAAAGTTTAGGAGGCAGTATAGAAATTCAGTATTGGGGTGCTCCTACATTTTTGCAGATGTGCCAATAGAATATACATTCTAGCTGCTCTTATTTATTTGGGAAGATTTTGAGAATGGATTATTAAGTGAATGTTGGTCACCAGAGGACCAGACTAGCTAATTTCATTGCAGTTTATAATAAGATTGTAGAAGTGGAAGAATAAAGTCAAATGTTTCACAATTATTAATAAAATATGTGATATTGTTTAAAGCACAATATTAAAAGTAGGTATGGTTATTGCCATGAGGGAGTTTAAAATCTAAAACATACATAAGTAACAAAAGAAATATTTAGCACATGCATTAAGACACACAGATACTTAAGAATTTTTGTTTGTTTGTTTCTAAAACTAGAATCATGAATATATTCAGTGTGGTAGTTTTTGAAATAATGTGTTCAAAGAAACCATGTGAATAGAACCCTGAATTCCATCCTAAAAATCATTTGACCATTTTTTCAGCTCCATTTTCCCATCTATAAAGGAATATAATGATACTTGTCATAGATATTCTTATCAGTATTAAAATTTATGAGAATAACATGAAACACTGTGTATGGAAATTGTTTTACATTGAGGTACTACATAGATGCCAGGGAGTATTGAAAGGAGTCACTATAAATCTTTCAATTTGTATGGAAAAGTTTAAGAGAAGTGGATCTCAGTAATAATTTGAATGATAAGAGACAAGGAACAATATTAGATTTACACTATGCACTTTTTTAAAGAATAACATTTTATAACAGATAAAAGCACCTAAATTTCCTATTGCAACACAAAGAGGAAGTGAAAGGATTAAGCCCCATTATCTTCTTGGCATCAATACAGCAATAATAAAGTAAAATCTTACACAATAGTAAACAAGTATTAGTTTAAAAGATAATTATCTTTATGGACAACTATCTAGAATTGCTTTGCTCAGTGTATATTGTTCATGATGATTTTTTAAAACATTCAAATCACCTATTTTTAAATTTACTATTTACAGGTGACAGGACTTGAAGAGTTAAGTATTGTTACATAGGAATAGAATGTTCTATAGGGAACTTTATCTCTCAGTCTCTGTCACTGTGTCACTATAGCTCTCTGTGGCTCTATCTCTTTGTCTCTTCTTTCAGAAGCAGTTTCCCCAAAACACTTCCTACTATTTTTTTAAATATGATTTACCTTGCCCCCATTTGGTATAAGCTAAATATTTATTTTCACAAAACATAAATAACCTATGAGATGCCTCACCATTTTAAATTACACTTAAATTCAGTGTCAAGAGGTATATGTAGAAAGTAATTGCAAAATGCTTCCAGAAAAATGTGTCCTGTAAGAGACCAACATAAATAGATATTGAAGTATTTTATATTTCTTTAACTGCAGAGCAGAATTTTAACTTGTTCTGTTCTCTGGTTTAAATGTTTAAAAAAAAGAATATATGTCATTTTTCTTTTACAACAGTTATCAGGGAAGCAACAAGACATAGTTGATAAAGGACTGGTCTTGTAGTGAGGAAGATCAGACTTCAGTTTCTACTCCTGACAAAGACTAGTTAAATAATAGTGACCAAAGCATTTAAACTCAGTACCCTCAAAAAACTCTAAGGCTATAAATGAAGACAGGTTTTCATTTCACATAAAAATAGGACTTGAGTTCAATGCAGTACCATATACTTTGATATATATATATATATGTATATACATATACATATATATATGTGTGTGTATGTATATATCTATAGATAGATAGATAGATAGATATACATATATGTATGTATGGTTATAGAAATAAATTACATTTTTGAATATGATGTGTATTATGTCTTTTTGGGAATCTAAAATATTAATTCAAATTTTCTTCTCTTCACCTTCCTTTAAAGTACATCTATTTCGGCAAGTGTTTTTTTTTTTTTTTTTTTTTCTTTTTTTTTTTTTTTCATTGGTTCTTATTGTGGGTCTTAACCTGTTTTATTATTATTCATGTAATGTTATCTTGAATAAAATCATTAATTCAGTCAAACTGAAGAAGAATTTATCAAGAACCCTCTATGCACAAGAAAGACACAGCTAAATGTTGAGGATGTAAACAGAGAAATGAAATAGTTCCCAATTTCAAGAATGCAAACATACATAACACAGATGTATATGTGAATTTGTCTATGTGTATACAAATGCATATATCTGGATTTATATGCGTGTAAATATATTTGCATATGATTCATAAACAGAATATATCAGTATGCATGTATCAAAAAGTAAATACAGAGTTAATATATTCAAAGTTAGGAGGCAGCACAGAAATTTTAAAATGCTATAGAATTACAAAATGCCTACAGAAACCTGCAAAATTGACATTGCTTAAGTGCAGATCTGACTGTCACTTTTCAAAAAGCTCAAGAATTTTCATTGTACCCTTTGTTTTCATTTGTTTTTCTGTCATTTAAAACTTTTTGAAATCTGACTCAGACCTCTCTTTTTAAATCAAAGGTTCTTAACCCTTTTCTGTGTCATAAACCACTCTGGAAATATAGCAAAACTTATGAAACTTTCATCAGCAAAATGCTTTCTATTGTATAAAATGAAATGCTTAGGATTACAAAGAAAATCAATTACATTGAAATATAATATGTAAAAATCATATATTGAAGACTAATTTCCAAAGCCAATATTGATGATCCCTGCCCTCTATATCTCTCAAATTATGTTCTTTCATGTACACAACATTCCAGGTTTACTGGCTTATTTGCTGTTCTAATTTATTCCATATTCAATTACTTGTCTCATGCTCTGCACACAGTAACCTCTATATTCAGAATATTCTCCATTTATACCTCCACCTTTGAACTCTCCAATGTTCCTCAAAGCTTAACTCTAATATCACTTTTTATATTATATTAACAGAAATTTATATTTATATTAAAACATAGAAATATTTATATATATATAAATATTTATATTATATATATTAACATATATATAATATATAATAAATATAAATTTATATTAAAGGTGATTTTCCTAAATTCACAAATTGTTAATGTGTACTTCATCATCTCCCACATTATTTTGTGCATGTTCAAATATAATTAGCATTAATTTACCTTTGTAAATGCCTTTCCCCTCAAAAAATATAAGCTCTTTAACAGCAAAAATTATTTTTTGCTTTTGTTTTCCCAGCATCTAGAACAGTGTATAACATTTAGTAGCTGCTTAATATATGCAAAGAAAAAAGACATATGAATATATGAAGTAAAGAAAATATATGAATATATACGTATATTAAAGAAAAGAAGAAATGAAGGATCGAAGGAAGGAAGGAAGAGAGAAGAAAGGAAGAAAGGACAGACAAAAATTAATGCAGGCTTGATGTAGGAGCATCAGAGGTAGCATCTGAGATAAAGAACAATCTTTGCAAAGGCATAGAAATGGAAAAAAAATAAATGTCTTTTAGAAGAAAAAACAAACATGTCTGTGGTTGACATATAGAGTTTGAATGTGGGAATAATGTAAACTGGAAAATATATCCTTGATATAGATGACTAATGGCTTCATGTGCCCATAATAAGTTGAATGTGATCACAATTGCAATAAAGAGCCACAAAAATTTTGTTAGCAAAGGAGTGACATAGTCTTTTCTTGTAGAGTTTGGATAAAAATTCAGAAAATAAGAGAAAAGAATTAGGAATTAGTTAACAATTTTCTAACTGATATATTACATATATGTCATCCTTTGAATATTTTCTAATCTTAGGTACAAAAGACATAAATTGTTGAATATTTTAAATTTAATAAGTTCCTCCAAAGATAAGAATTTAGAAAATTTTGGCAATTTGAATTGTAACCTGAAGCCTATATGCAAGATTTTGTTAAAGTGCAAAAAAAGAGTGACAAAAATAGTGCAAGGCTCATGTACAAAAACCCAGGGTATTTTACTTCCATTAAAGTGACTCTGCTACATCCATTAATTACCTTATTAACTGTGATCTAAAGCACAATTTTAACATGCTGAGATATCAGGTTTTCAAGCCTACAGTAAATCAGAAGCAGCAATTTAGAAGAGTGGAAAAGGGAAGGGTAATAAAATACTGACTGACCATAAGGGAAGTTGAAGTTCATAGTGTAACATTGCAGAGGACATTTTCCATAGAAGGATGCAAGCCCATATTTCTCAATATCTCCTGAAGAAAATTCTGTTTTATAGCTCAGGGTAAAATAATGTTCTTAATAATGATTTTGAGGCTTCCAGAACAAAATTGAAATGTTTTCCTTTGATTTTATTGAAAGAGGGCATGAAATTAGGTTTCTGTTCTGAGGGTAGGAGGATCTCCAGTTCCCACATACCTACTTTACAGAAAACCTCAGATTTGCTCCAGACTAAATCAAATCATGAAGTTCAATTAAAAAATATGTGACTGCTTGTATTCACTAAGTGCACAAAAAGTCTTCCAGAAGCCTATAAGTTATAGGAAATGTCCATAAAAAAACAGCACAAGGAAAAAAAAAACTGATACCTTGTACCAGAGTGAGGTCAGAGGTATAAGTCATATAAAAAGTTATCTGGAAGCAACAGGTAAAGAGAACTATTCCAACAAAGTCCCTTTGTGGTCAGGAAACACCAGGATTGTTACTAAGCTATAGCGGTAAATTTGGGAGTTATCAAAGGTAGTAATAATTCATATGTAACTGCACAGTGTAACCAAGACAGTCCAGGTACTGAGATTCGTAGTATTCTGTCTTGGTACTCCACAGAAGGTTTTTTTATTTTTATTTTTTTTTTGCTTTTTGTTTTGTTTTAATCTTTGGCACTTGAACATAAACATCAGAGGGAACCATCCCCAGAAAGTTGAGGAATCCAGGTCATTAAAATCAAGGTGATTCAGAATGAGAGCAATAAAGGAACAAATGGAACAATAGAGGACTTATGATGAATCACATTACCATTTCATGACAGAGAAAAGCTTAAAAATTACAAAGAATAAAAACATTTTTTGGATAATGATAATGTATGGATTTATTTTGTTGAACTATACATATCTGCAATAAATCCTCCCCCAATTTTTTTTTCTTCCTGTTAATCAGGGAGGGACAGGTCACAGGGAAGAGGATATAGCAGTAATGATTGATTCTTTTTTTTTTTTTTTTAAGATGGCCATTTTTTAAGAAATGGCCTTTTTTTTAAAGGCCATTATAATTTTTTTAATTCCCAGAAGAGAAAAAAAGAATTTTAGGGGGGAAAGCACAGATAAGCTGAAGTTTAGAAAGTTGCACAGAGAATTCATTAAATACTTTTAAAGTAGTATGAAATCATGATACGTTTTTATTTTAAAAATCTATTTAACATTTCCCCATCATATTCAAAACAATTTTTAAAAATTTTGTTTTCAAGATTTTTGAGTTGTAGATTCTCTCCTTTATGCCTACCCAGAGTCAAGAAACCACATGTGAATATATGCAAAACATTTCCATAAAAATCAAGTTACAAAAGAAATCATAGATCATCTACTCCAACAAAAATAAAAACCCTCAAGAAAAGTTAACTTTAAAAGAAAGAAATAGAAAATGCTTCAATCTGTATTCAGGTGCAATCAGTTCCTTCTCTGGATAAAGATATAATTTCTTATTATTAATCATTCAGAGTAGTTGTAGATGATTACACTATTTTAAAAAAAAATTAATACTTTTTATTTGTAAAACATATGTATGGGTAATTCCTAAACATTAACCCGTACTAAGCTTTCTATTACAAAATTTTCCCCCCTACTCCCCACCCCTCCCCTAGATGGCAGGATATCCACTACATGATAATTATGTTAGAATACTTAAGAAATAGAATAGATGTATAGTTATTGCATCATTTTTGGTGCAGGAGAAATCATATCTACAAGAAAGAATAATCTAATAAAGGAAATACAATGAAAGCAAACCTCAATAGAGAACATGAAAATGTTATGTTGTGGTCCACATTTCACATCCCTCTCTGTAGGTGTATATGGATCTCTTCACCGAACAATTGGAACTGGTTTGAAGCTTTTCATTGTTGAAGAGAGTGACGTCCATTAGAACTGGTCCTCATATACTATTGTTGTTGCCGTGAATAATGATCTCCTGGTTCTGATCACTTCACTGAGCATTAGTTCATGCAAGTCTCTCCAGGCCTCTCTGAAATCGTCCTGCTGGTCGTTTCTTATAGAGCAATAATATTCCATAACATTCATATACCATAATTTATTCAGCCACTCTCCAATTGATAGGCATCCATTCAGTTTCCAGTTTCTAGCCACTACAAAAACAGCTGCCACAAACATTCTTGCACATGTGGGGCCCTTTCCTTCTTTTATGATTTCTTTGGGATATAAGCCCAATAGAAACACTGCTGGGTCAAAGGGTAGACATAGTTTGATAACTTTTTGAACACAGCTCCAAATTGCTCTCCAGAATAGCTGGATCTGTTCACAGCTCCACCAACAATGCATCAGTGTCCCAGTCTTCCCACATCCCCTCCAACATTCATCTTTATCTTTTCCTGTCATTTTAGCTAATCTGACAGGTGAGTACTGGTACCTCAGAATTGTCTTAATTTGCATTTCTCTGATCAATAGTGATTTGGAGCACCTTTTCATATGATTATAAATAGTTTTAATTTCATCATCTGAAAATTGTCTGTTCATATCCTTTGACCATTTATCAATTGGAGAATGGCTTGAATTCTTATAAATATGAGACAATTCTCTATATATCTTAGAGATGAGACCTTTATCAGAACCCTTAAATGTAATGATTTCCCAATTTGATGCTTCCCTCCTAATCTTATCTGCACTAGGTTTGTTTGTACAGAAACTTTTTAACTTAATATAATCAAAATTAACTATCTGGTGTTCAATTAAGAGTTCCAGATCTTCTTTGGACATAAATTTATTCCATCTCCACAGGTCTGAGAGGTAAACTATCCTATGTTCCTCTACTTTGGTTA
This sequence comes from Myrmecobius fasciatus, assembly GCA_023553655.1. Lineage (NCBI taxonomy): Eukaryota > Metazoa > Chordata > Mammalia > Dasyuromorphia > Myrmecobiidae > Myrmecobius > Myrmecobius fasciatus. The sequence continues at coordinate 15,344 of JAJPUD010023601.1, forward strand.
CAATATCACTCTTTATATCTAGATCATGAACCCATTTAGATCTTATCTTGGTGTGTGGTGTTAGGTGTGAGTCCAGCCTTAATTTCTTCCACACTAGTTTCCAATTTTCCCAGCAGTTTTTCCCGAATAGTGAGTACTTATCCCAAAATGTGGGGTCTTTGGGTTTATCAAACACTAAATTGCTAACATTATTACCTAGCTTGTCCTGATATCCTATCCTATGCCACTGATCGACTGCACTATTTCTCAGCCAGAACCAAATGGTTTTGAAGACTGCTGCTGTATAATATAGTTTTAGATCTGGTACAGAAAGACCACCTTCATCTGTCTTTTTTTTTTCATTAATTCCCTTGAAATTCTTGACCTTTTGTTCTTCCAAATGAACTTGGCTACTATTTTTTCTAGGTCTGTAAAATAATTTCTTGGGAGTTTGATTGGTATGGCCCTAAATAAATAAATTAATTTGGGTAGTATTGTCATTTTTATTATATTCGCTTGGACTACCCATGAACACATAATGTTTATCCAATTGACTAGGTCTGATTTTATTTGTGTGGAAAGTGTTTTGTAGTTTAGTTTGTATAGTTTCTGACATTCTCTTGGCAAACAGATTCCCAAATATTTTATGCTATCATCTGTTATTCTCAATGGAATTTCCTTTTCTATCTCTTGCTGCTGAACTTTGTTGGTAATATATAATAATGCTGATGATTTATGTGGATTTATTTTGAATCCTGCAACTTTACTAAAGTTGTGAATTGTTTCTAATAGATTTTTTATTTGATTCTGTAGGGTTCTCTAAGTATGCCATCATGTCATCTGCAAAGAGTGATAATTTGGTTTCTTCATTACCTACTCTAATTCATTTTATCTCTTTTTCTTCTCTTATTGCCAAAGCTAACATTTCTAATACAATATTAAATAGTAATGGTGACAGTGGGCAGCCTTGTTTCACTCCTGATCTTTTAGGGAATGGTTCTAGTTTGTCTCCATTACATATGATGCTTGCTGATGGTTTTAAGTAGATGCTACTAATCATTTTAAGGAAAAGCCCATTTATTCCTATACTCTCTAGTGTTTTTAGTAGGAATGGGTGTTGGATTTTATCAAATGCTTTTTCTGCATCTATGGAGATAATCATATGGTTTTTGTTAGTTTGTTTATTGATATAATGGATTATGCTAATAGTTTTATGTGATATTGAACCAGCTCTGCATTCCTGGTATAAATCCTACTTGGTCATAGTGTACTCTCCTGGAGATAACTTTCTGTATTCTTGTGCTAAAATCTTATCTAAAATTTTTTCATCAATATTCATTAGGGAAATGGGTCTATAGTTTTCTTTCTCTGTTTTCACCCTACCTGGTTTAGCTATCAGCACCATATCAGTCTCATAGAAGGAATTTGGTAGTATACCTTCTGTCCCTATTTTTTCAAATAATTTGTATAGTATTGGAATTAATTTTTCTTTGAATGTTTGGTAGAATTCACATGTAAAACCATCTGGCCCTCGAGATTTTTTCTTAGGGAGTTGATTAATAGCTTGTTCTATTTCTTTTTCTAAAATGGGGCTATTTACATAATTTATTTCCTCTTCTGTTAACCTGGGCAATCTATATTTTTGTGGATATTCCTCCATGTAATTTAGATTATCAAATTTATTGGCATAAAGTTGGGCAAAGAAACTCCTAATTATTACTCTTATTTCCTCTTCATTGGAGGTAAGTTCTCCCTTATCATTTTTGAGACTAAGTATTTGATGTTCCTCTTTCCTTTTACTGATCAAATTAACTAAAGGCTTATCTATTTTGTTGGTTTTTTCATAAAATCAACTCTTACTTTTATTTATTAATTCAATAGTTTTTGTATTTTCAATTGTATTAATCTCCCCTTTTATTTTCAGAATTTCCAATTTGGTATTTAATTGAGGGTTTTTAACTTGCTCTTTTTCTAGTTTTTTTTTTTTTAATTGTAACCCTAATTCATTGATCTTCGATTGTGTCGATAATTTCATCCAGGAGAATGACAATAATGAGACAACATACCAAAATTTTTGGGATACGGCCAAAGCGGTTATAAGGGGTAACTTTATATCTCTAGATGCTTATTTGCATAAAATAGAGAAAGATAAGGGTGATATTTCCTTCTTGCAATGCTCTCAATTTATTTCCCCAATCTTTTTTCTAGCTCTCTTTTGAGATTCTTTATGCAATCTTCCAGGTAAGACTTCTGAAAGGGAGACCAGCTTAAGTCCACCCCTGTGGCTTTATCTGGGATTGTTTTCAGAATCTCAGGATCTAGGGACTTCTCTAGTTTCTGCAAAAGCTGTCTATGGTGAGAGCTCTCTTTTTTTTAGGCTGGGGTTCCAGTTATTGAGGCTGTGCTGGGAATGTATACCAGATTCGCACTCCATTGCTACATATTTTCTCCACTGATTCCTCTGATTCTGATCCCTCTCTGATGTACTTGGGGTGAGAGGTTCAGAAACCTTCAGCTCTGCTGTTGAATCAGTGGTCCTCCCTCACTGACACTGGGGTCTGACTGACATACACTGGAATTGCATGCTGGATTCCCACCCTGGTGTCACAGATCTTTTCTGCTGAGCTTCAAAGTTGTTTTCAGTTGGAAAATAATTTACTACAAACTTTTATGTATTCTGATGCTCTAAAATTTGTTTAGAGGCATTTTTAAAGGAATTGGGGCACTTTGGGGAAAAGATTGGGCAAATTCTTGCATTTACTGGACCATCTTGGCTCCACCTCTGATTCTTTTTCATATAGAACTATTTTGTGTATTCTGTTGATCCCCATATAGAATCTTTTTATGTATAAATTTGGAATAAAAAAATTAAAAATAAAGGAAATAAGGTAATATTTGATATTTAAAATGACTATTTTAACACATTTTGAGATTTCAAAAGGCAAGCTTCAGTTAATTTAAATGTCTGTTTATATAGAACTCATTTCTCTGATAATCACACACACACATACACACAAAAACATATATACACATGAATATATATGTATACATGCATATATATACATATATATATGTATATATGTGTGTGTGTGTGTGTGTGTGTACATCTATTAATATAAGATATCACTGCATTTAATTACGGCCATTGCTTTTCATCATTTCACTGTAACAAGCTCATCTGTCATTATAACTACTTCCTAGTTCTGTGATTTTTCAAACATTGTTATTTATGCCATGAAATATCCATTTTATAAGTCAATCCAAACTCATAACATGTTGAGTGGCCAAGTGACTCCCCATTGTATCACTTCTAAAAAGTGTCAAAAAAGATTTCAAATCATTGTCCTTATAATTTGAAATTTATTCACTCCTCATTTATTTTTCTTATTTAATAGTAAGACTGAAAACAGTCCTGTGGTTTAATATAAAGGACTTACCATTCACTGACTCTAAACATAGGTCCTATTTCTTTAACGAATTGATTTTCATTAAATGTTTTAACCTCTCAGTGCTTTTATTGCTCTTGTGCACAAATTTGGGCCAATAATACAACTCTCTCTCTCTCTCTCTCTCTCTCTCTCTCTCTCATTCTGTGTGTGTGTGTGTGTGTGTGTGTGTCTGTCTTTTTCAATTCACAAGATGTTTTAAAGACAAAATGAGATAATGTTTTAGAGAAGCAATTAAAACAAGAAAAGTAACAATAGTATTCTAGATTCATTAAAAAAAAGAATGAACTTTTAGGATATAAATAGTTAACTTGTAATAGACTTCAAATTGGAACACCATTTAATGTCTCTAAGGAGATTCCAACAAAAGTTTTTTTTCTTCTGAGAATAGAAAAAATAGCCCCAGCTTTATGATAATACATGCAAATAAGGTTTTCTGACTTTTTGTGGAGTATCTATGTTCTTCCAATATTCCAAATTTAATGACACCCAAACTCAAAGCCTGCACTTACTCCAAAAGAATTGACTTGAAAAAATTTACTGAGAATTCATTAAACAAATGAAGCCATAATGGAAAATGATAAATTGTAGAGGACTGTGGGAAAAACAGGCTCTGTTGATAGAACTAATATTGAATATAACCATTCTAAAAGGCAATTTGGGATTGTAAAAAATAATTTATGGAAGAATATATGGCCTTTCAACCCGATAGAATACTGCTATGCCTATGAATAAAAGAAATAAAAAAAAGAAGAAAAGGTCTTTTATGTGTAAAAATTCTTATTTGCAACCCTTCTTATAGTAGCAGAAAACCAGAAATTGTGAGCATACCCATTTATTGAAGCACTGAATAAATTGTGATATAAGAAGAGGGTGTCATTTTTATTAAAGCACTAATGTTTCTTTTTTTAAAATTTATTAATACATTTTATTTGCAAAACGTATGCGTGGGGGGGCAGAGCCAAGATGGCGGAGTGAAAAGGTGACTTTCTGCCTCTCCTCCGATCT
>JAJPUD010023602.1:0-19775 GCA_023553655.1 Myrmecobius fasciatus
GTTCTTCCTAAAATATGGTCCCCACAACTAAAAACATATACTAAGGAACCAGGTTTTGCTTAAAACCTACATGTTCATGACAAGTTCCTGTTTATGAAATCTCTGGAAGAGGATATTCTTGTTCCAAGAGCAATGTCTTCCCATTAAGCCTCAACTCTCATTCACTACAAAAGTTGGAAAAAACACTAGAACTAGGAAGCAATATAAATCTTGATTCTTCCTAAGCTGTGTTTCTCTAGTACTTAAATTGTGTATTTGGGGGCTAAATATTCAGGTGGCTAACTAAAAGTTTTGCTGAATATCTCAAAAACACATTATTTCCATATAAAAAGAAAGTCATAAGTGAGGATTATTTTTAGAATATTGGATCAAACTTTTGCAATGAATTTATGGGGAGACGTACAATGGTCTAGGTATTTTTGGATGTAAAAACTATATCAGTGAGATCACAGATTAACCAAAGAATATTGAAGATTAGGGCAGTAGGTGCCAGTAGGATATAGTGCCAGGCCTAGAGTCAGGAAGACTCATTTTCCAGAATTCAAATCTGACCTCAGACACTTACTAGTTGTAGGATCCTAGGAAAGTCATTTAACCCTGTTTGCCTCAGTTTCCTTATATGTTAAATGATCCGGAGAAGGAAACAGAAAGAAACATTCTAGTATCTTGCCAAAAAGACCTCAATGGGATCACTCAACCATGATTGACATGCCCAAACAAAAACTCATATCAATGAGATCTTAGATTAACCAAAGACTATAGGAAAATAAATTTTTTATTCATCAAGATATCCAGTGTGATATAGATACTTCAAATCCAGTATCTACCTATTTATATATGTATGCCTAATACATAATTTGTCACATATATATGTACATATATGTAAATTCATATGTAATTCATAAAATGCTCACTTGATGTTGACTCAAGAGATGTAAAGAAACAAAGTAACTTTGCTTCTCTTTTTCATTTTTTTGAAAATCCTACCAAAATGAGAGAGAGGTGAGAGGTTTACATTTAGATGCCATGGTTGATTGGTCATTCCTCCAAGAAGCTAGTGCTTCCATAGAAATCAAAGCTGAAGGGAAGTCAAATGGATCAAATGGGATTGAGAGGTAGGGTCACAAATATCAAAACCAAGGATAGAAGGAGAAAAAGTAGGAACCAAACCAAAGATGAATGCTTTGGTTTCAAAGCAGATCAAGCCAAAATGGATAGAAATATGGGGAAAGGTGGGACTGAAAAGCCAGAGGTCAAAACTGTAGAAAATAGTATCATAGATTTAGTTGAGATGGGGGTGGGGAGAGGATTTATAGATCATTGAGTTTAACTCCGCATTTTACAGATGAGGAAACCAAGGCACAGAGAGATTAAACTAGGATCACACAGCTCAGCTAATAATGTCTGAGGTGGGATTTGAGGAGGTCTTTCTGATTCCACATCAAGCACCTTATAAGCTACCTTACTGTGCTACCAAGGGTCAAGGAATGCTGATTCCACACTTCTTTTTGCTAGGGTGGGGAGAAATGATGGCCACGTTTAACCCTGTGTTTTTCACTATGTATTAAATCACAGTCCTGCCATTCTCCCTTTTTTCCTTCTATTCAGCATGTCTTTTCCTTTCTCTAAGGTTTATTCTACTCTTTATTGTCAAGATCTTCTCAGTGATACTGTACCTTTCTCCTTATTATCTTCTATTATATTTTGCTTCTTTTTATATCCCCAGCATTTGGTTTATTACCTGGCATTTAGTAGGCATTTATTGATTGATTGATTATTAAATGGTGCTGATTTCCAAATATCTCCAGCTTGTAGCACAGAAAGATCTCTCTCTGATACTATAAAGTATAGAGAGGAAGAAAGAATACTTGAGATTTCCCCAGCCTTCGTGTTACCCTCTTCACTAGGAAGGAATGGCAGGTGAGTAGATCTCTGAATTATAAGCCTGCCAGCTTTCTCTGTTGGTTTCAGCTCAAAAAATATTAAAAGAGACATCAACTGGAAAGCTCAATGCTGAAATCCAGTCTTAACCTTTGAAAATATAATTTATTCAGACCTAGTGTATTACTGAAAGCCCAGCATGGAGGGGGGATTAGGTGGCCAAGGCAGTTTCAGTCAAAAGAACAGGATAAACTGAGTGTCTCCCCATAGATCCTTCCCCCAGGAGGAAAGGAAAAAAAAATCTTTCCAGCCAAGTTATTAAAATCAAAAGACTTTGAGGGACAGAGGGACTAGGAAGAGAGGAAGGAGGAGGGAGGAGGTATGAGGGAGTCACTCAGTCAGTAGACTTTTCTCAGAGACGATGGGTGGTTGGAATCAAGCTGGGTTAGATTGGAAGGCTCCCTAGGGATAGAAAAGAGGATGAAAGTCAAATAGGCTTCAAACACTTCCACTGGCCACCAGCTAAATCACAACCTTGACTAAGGTCTCCCTGAGCTTTCCCAGCTGTCACCTGCCCTACTGAACAGAGGGCCCTTGAGCCCCATCTGGAACACAGGTCACCAGAAACAGCCTCTAGCATCCAGTACTGGCCTTTGAGGACTCTGTGATTGGGATACCCTTTAGGAGAGTGAGTAAGGCGCTTTGTTTTTCTTTCTTATTCCTTTCCCTAGTGACCAATTCAAAGGCCTGATTCTAGTTAGTGGTATGGTATGGAAGGGCAGGAAGGGAACAGACAATAAACAAATAAAAAGCAGGGGTTCTTACAAAACAATCGAACACTAACATTAACCACCAGAATATTAGGTATATTAGACCATAAAGCACTACCACTAATAATAATGATAATTATAATAATACTTATAGTTAATAATAATGTTATTATTTTGGTAGACCCAGATAGAAAATTGGTATAAACAACATACCTGAGCTATTCTGAATGTCAAAAACAGTTCAGACAGGGTTCCAATTCACATTTCTGGTAATTTGATTTGTTTTTCTTTTCCAGTAACTATTTTATTTTGACAATTTATTTCCAGAGTCTAATATAGTCCCCGGCACATAGTAGGTGCTAAATATATACTTGATAATTGATTTTAATACCAATCTTCTTTCAGAGATGACATATAGCTGTAAAGTCATGAAGCACAACAATCTCTGAAAACCTGAGGCTGAAGATCACTCAAAGGTTAATGGAGAGGTGCCTTTTGGGTACAAGCAGGCAGCAACACATTAGAAAGAAGGAATTACATTGCAGAAGTGGTGTAAAGGATGTCGTCAAGGAAACATATTAGAGAAAAAGAGAGATGGACTGGTTATGTCAAGAGTATAGCATAGCTAACTTATAGGAATGTGCTCCTTTGGTGTCCTCAAGACATTAAGAGAATTTTTTAAAAAACAACCAGCACTGTAACAAATTTATGAGACAACATGAGCAAAAGTTGGGCAAGCAAGAATGGGGTATAGCCTGCATCACTGGAGGGAGTGCCCATGTCAGTGAGACCGGAGATCCTCAAAATGTTTCTGTCAGACAAGTTTAAGGCTCCATAGTTTTCTCTGCCTGCTATAAGATAAACACTAAGAAGACCATTGCAAGGAGAAATTCTAGATACTAATTAAATGCATATCAATCACTGGCTATATGTTTTTCAATTTCAAAAGGGACAGAATATTAGAGGAAGGATGCTTAGGAATGTCACATAGCTTTAACCATTCCTTAGCTCTCCAGGGAGAAAACAGATAGCTTTCAGACTCCTCAATAAGCAATAAGTATCAGAATCTCATCCTTAGTTCTGACAAAGGAAAATGGGAGTTACAAATCCTTATAGAGGGCAGCCAAAGAGGGGATTTTCACTGCTGCTGATATGAACCCAATTAGGCATATTTTGAGGAAAGGGTGTATGTATATTAGATTTTAATTAAGTAGTGTTAATTATAATCTATGAGATGTGCTTACTGCTTATCTGATAATTATGAGAAAGCCAATTTGGCTGCTGGCTTGTGACTAATTAAGTGGAATTAGTAATGATAATTATAGATTTAATTTTAGTGTGCCTTTATTGGGAAAGGGGCAAATCTGTTTAGGATTTGGTGGGACGGGGTCATAAGGCAAAAGACAACTAGGGAGCATTAAGGACTTCCTGAAAAATCCTGCAATAGGAAAACACTGAGGAATGGAGAAGAAACATAGGTGCACAGTTATCTTGTGTTGTATCTGTACAAACCCATCCAGTTGGTCAATTGTTCGTTCATTTCTCTCCCTCTCTTTTCTGCTGTCTCTAACTTCCTCATTTTTTACTTCTACTATTTCCTTTGGGTACTGTTTCTTCTCTGTCTCTTTAATGTTCTGTGTTCTCTCTTTTTTTCTCTCTCCATCTGTCTCTGCCTGTCTGCCTCTCTCTCATATACCCACACAAATGCATATTCATATTGTATATATTTGTCTTGCTAGCTAGTTAGCTAGCTATTGCTGCCCTCTATATACTTCTAGACATCTTTCTTTGTCATCTTTAATTATCTCCTCTCTCTATCCTTCTTCTTTTTCCCTGGTTCTCTTCCCTCTATCTTCTCCTTCTTCAATCTTCCACCCTTCACTATTTTCTCTTTACCTGAGTCAGAAATAGTTTTAAAAGAAGGAAAACTTACTGAGGTTTTAAACCTGACTTTTAAGAGAAAAAGATTGATCAATGTAGAAACAAATGATTATGTAGGTTCTATCTCTGTAGGGCCACCTCTGTAGAATACATGCCTTTAGGAATGACAACTCTTCCTAGAATTCATGGAGATATACTTAGTTTTGTGAGTAGGATCAAGAAAAGATCATTACCTATTTTCTTGAGATTACTTTTATTTCAATTCAATAAGTAAATTTTCAGTCTTTACTATGTGCTAGGCATTGTACCGTCTTCTATTAATTCAACTTAATCAGTAATCAAATTAATCTATGACTTAGCCTTTAATTTTAATGCATAATTTGTCAATTATATATTTCTATTGATTGTCTCCATCTTAATGCCTCTTATTTGATTATTATCATCTTGAGGATAGAGACAATTATATCCCTTCTTTATTATATAATTAAAATATTTCCTAGGGTCACAGAGTCCTAGGGAATATGAATTCCAACTCCTTTACTCAAAAGCAAGACTCCCTCTACACCACTTATCTTCAGCAGGTAATCATCTAGTTTTTCATTACTACTTCCAGTAATAGGGAACTAACTACAACCCATGCATTTGATTTGGGGTCAGCTTTTAACTTTTAGGAAGATCTCTCTTCTATTGAGTTGGAATCTATCCCCTATAATATTTGTCCATCCCTCTTAATTTGAACTTATCAGAACTTCACAAAACAAGTTTAATCCTTCTTTCATATAATTTAATCAACACGCATTTATTAAGAGGCTGTTATATGTGCAAGGTACTGGGTATACAAAGACAAAAATAAAATCACCCTTGCCCTCAAGGATCTCACATTCTATTGGGAAAGACAACATATAAACATAGAAACATATAAAAATAAATACAGGGCATGTTAAGAACTACTAACAACTGAAGCAAGGCAATTAGATGACACATTGGACTTGGAATCAGGAAGATTCAGACTGAGTTCAAATGTGGCTTTAGATATTTACCAGGTGTGTGATACAGGGCACATGGATATAATTATAACTCCCTAAGTATAGTTTGAGTATAGTTTGACCAGGATAGAATATGATGGGACTCTTCTCTCTCTTATTCTGGACATCATAAGATTAAGATAGAATTCATTCTTCTGGTAGCCACATGACACTGTCAAATCCTATTAAACTTAGAGCCAACTAAAATTCCCAAATCTTTCTCATATGAACTATTTTCTTAAACCTGTCTACCCATCCTACATTTGTGCAATTGAATTTTGGAAACCTAATTATAGAACTTTCTACTTCTATAATTTCATTTCATTTGCTTCAGCCCATTGAGTGTTAAAAGACTTTTTGGATGCTGATAATGTCCTTTTGAATATTAGCTGTCCCTCCAAGCCTCATGTGACATGCAAGTTTTGTAAGCATGTGTCTTCGTCATCCAAGAAATGAAGAGAACAAATTCAAGAGGAGGATTTTTTAAACAGGTCACTAGAGATTATCTCCTCCAGACTTTGCCTACAGTTATTAAACCAGCTATGGATCCCCTTAACTATGTTATCATTCAGCCTACATTCATTCATCTTGTCCAGAAGTGAGTCCATCAAGCAGCTTGTGGAATACATTTAGCATTTCTCAGATTAGGTTATTGGGCTTCATTTCATCTTTGTGAACCTCTGTTGGCTTTTAGTGATCACTGCTTCCCTTTTTAAAGTATTAATGAATTGTCTAATACCACAACAGAATTTTTTCCAAGGTTGGATGTCAAGTTCACTAATCTATAGTTTGCTGAATCTACTTTCTTTTTTCTTTTTAAATATCAGGATGGCATTTTCCTGTCTCCAGTCTCCTGTCATGTTCTCATAATTCCTCAAACATTACTGACTATAGTTTAAATGATCACATCTGTGAGTTCTGTCAGGACCCCAGGGTGTAATTTATCTTGACCAAGAGACTTGAACTCATTTAAATTCTTTGCCTGCTTTCCTACTATCTCCACATCTATCTGGCTCCAAATCCTTCTTAAGCATATTCTATCCTTCCTGCTCTGGAGATCATTTTCAACAGAGAAGATAGAAACAAAATAACTGAGCAATTATGATTTCTCTCTGTGTTCTGTCATCATTGCTCTCCCAACCTGTGCTTTGTAATAAATCTACTCTATACTTTCTCCTCTTTTTGCCCCAAACATAACTAAAAGTGACACCTAGATAACTCTTACTTAATAAATATTGAATAATGGACAAGTCATAAAATAAATGTCATCATATCCCCTGGGACACAGGTGTTAAAGGGGGGGAGGCTCCCATTTTTTTGTTTTTAACCTTTTGTTTTTACATATAAGTAGGTGGTAGAGTAGATAGAGCACTAGTTGTAGAGTCAGGAAGAACTGAGCTTGAGTTCAGTTTCAGATAGTCATTTTATGACCATGGGTAAATTACTTAATTTCTATCTGCCTCAGTTTTATATAAAATGGGGATCAAATGAGATAATAAGTAAAGTATTTGTCACAGTGTCTGGCACATAGTAAGCATTATATAAATTATCATTATTACTTATTATTACTACTAGTACAAGAACTTCCATTTTACCAATTAATTTGATATATGAAGTGAAGGAAATTTTTGAACCTAAGTGTCTGGAAAAATGATGGTGCCCTAGGAAGTAATAGAGAAATTTAGAAGAGGGGTGGATATTGAGGGAAGTATTAATAATGAGATCTATGACTTGTCAAGCCTATACATACCTGCTAGTAGTACTAGTACTAATACATTCATGTGGGATCAGTAAAGGACTCTTCAGGCAATTTTAGGTATAATACCTCACCCCCTAGCCTCGAAAAGCAAGTGATTAGCAGAGCTAGAAGCAAGGTCTGGTGAAGAGGTGGGATAGTTTTTTTGAAGCCTTCTGGCAAGTGCTATGATCTATTTGTCATCATTATGAACAGCAACCCAGCTGAGCTCTCTAGCTATAAAGAATAACATAATACACCTTTCGTTTGCACAGTGCCTTTCCTACAGATCAGACCCCAAAGCACTTTACAGAGGGTTCTGAAGACCCGGCAGTAGGTGAGATCAGCTACAGAAAGCAGCCATGTAAAGATATTGTGCAGGGAATGAAATCAAGTGTCACTGAGTCAGATCAGCCACCACAAAACACAAGCAGTTGCAAGAGCAGCCTGCATAGCCACCCGCTGTTGAACACATTCCCTTTGTTGACCATTTTAACAAGACAGGACCTTTTATACAGCTCGGCCATTAAAGATAATAATAATAATAATAACAATAATAATAATAATTAATAATACTAACAACAACATCTGCCTTTGAAACAGTATTATGGCCATGAAGTATTTCATGGACTTCATCTCACTTGATTGCTATTCCCATTTTATAGAAAAGGGAACTGATACTGGAAAAGTTAAGTCACTTTTCCAAGTTCCATTGCCTACTTTCAGATGAATTTCCTAAGAAAAAAATTTTTTTCATTAGGTCAAAAATTCTACTTTAAAACAAAATAAGAAAAAAATCTTTTTGCTTCAATTTACTCATCTGTAAAATGAGCTGGAGGAGGAAATGGTAAAGCACTTTGGTATCTTTGCCAAGAACATGGCAAATACAACAACCACACATTTGAAAGGTTAAGTGATCTGCACATTTACTAATATGTCTCTGGGGCAGAACTTAACTCCAAGTCTTCTTGACCTCAAAGTTGACTTCTATTCACTGAGTGGCTTCCAAAGTGGACTCAATGGCCCAAGGATGTGCATCAAGCAATCAGAGGACACAGTCCACCCTCCTACAACAGTCTGGTGCATTATCCCCACCACAACCACATCTGTCCTTCTCTCCCAATACTATACACTAAGCTTCCTCTCTCTGTTCTTTGAGCTCCTAACCTTCCTCTTTCTGGGCTAGGTATAGATCTTTCACTTATAGGTATAGTCTAAAAATTACTTAGGCATCCACAATGACAATTGCACAAGTACCACTGGGAAAACACCCCTTAGACCTTCTACTCACATCTAGAACCTCAGATCATAAGCAGCTTTTACCGTACCCTCTGGAGAATGGATTCTATACTCCAATGCAGCTTCTTATGTCTCCCCAGCCCACCTTTTTATATTCTGAGTGAGACAGAATTCTTCTAAATTTCTCCATTACTTCCTAGGGTACCACCAATCTTCCAATCACCCAGGTTCAAAACTGTCCTTTACCTTACATATAAAATTAGTTGCTGTCTTGTCTTCTACATCTTGCTCCTTTTGTCCACTACAGAGACACCATCCTAGCGATGGTGGAGAGGCCCTTATGACCTCTCACCTAACCTATTCAACAATCTTCCAATTCATAGTCTGCTTCAAATCTCTCTAAACTCCAGACATCTTCTACACATCCGCCAAAGGGATTTTCCTAAAGTGAATATACAGAGGAATTATGGTAAATGTTTAACAGACTCTCCAAAAATAAATGTGCTCCTGACACACTTTTACATTTAATCTGTTAAGACTTTTCTGTATCCCTTTCAGATGAGTAGATAATCTACAATATAATAAATCAAGCTTTGATTCATAATTTTTGCTAATTTGTAAGGCGTAAACACTCACCACAAATTAAACAAGTGGCAACACTCACCTGTCTTAACAGAAGCACTCAATAAATTCCACTGACTCTTGTTGACTCTGGGATAAAATATTATTTCATTTTTAACTCATCTTTTAAATCACTATTTTATGTGAATTTTATAGTGGGCATAATTATTAATATAATAGTACTTACAAGTAAATATATATATATATAAATGTACATATATATACATATATATATAAGGCATGAATGGAAAATTTATAATAACTGCGGTGCAAAATAAAAAAATCTTGGAGCTCAAAGTCTTAAAACCAGGATGTTTTTTTGACTCGTATACCACGTGGCTGTCAAAATCTTTAAATTGGCTTACAGTAGTTTTCCCAGAATAACCACTTATGTTGCTCTTTCCTACAAAATACTGGTCTAAACAAAATTGTTTTTTTTTCTTTTTCATCCAGTTTTAAGTACTTCTGCTAGTGTTATTCTCCATGCCTGAAATTTCTTCCTTCTTCCATTCTTCAAATACCCTAATGCTTTCCAAACTTTAAGGTTCAACTCAAATCTTTTCCTCTGTGAAAATATTCTCTACTAGATTTTTTTTTCTTTCCACATGTGGAGTGCAGTGATCACTCTGTCCTTGGAATTACTACAGCTCTTTCATTCTTTACTCATTTATTACCTGTTTTCAGGTAGATGACTGAGTGAATAAGCTAGACCTTTCTGACATAGAGTCAGAAAGACCTGAATTCAAATGCAGCCTCAGATACTTAATACCTGTAATTCACTTCTGTTTGGCTTAGTTTCATTATCTATAAATCAGGGATATAATTGCACCTAGCTTTCAGGGTTACTATGAGGATAAATTGGGATAACAATTGGAAAGAATTTAGCACAGTGTCTGGCATATAGTGAGTGCTATATAAATTTTGGTTATCATTTTTATATTGTAGAAGAAGCCAGGTAGCACAGCAGATAAGGACTTGGGACTGGACCAGGAAGACCTCAGTATAAATTCAGCCTCAGTGGGGACTCAATACATGCCTTTTAACTATTAATAAATTTTGATCCAGGATATCTAAATAAGTAATTTTACCTTAACATGCTGAAAGCTTCAATGGCTAACCTACATTGCTAAAGACCATTGATACTCAACAATCCTATCACCTAGCAGCACAATGACATGTGGTTAGTTAGTTAAGGCAGAGTCCATGACCCTAAAAGAGAACTGGAAATTAAAGAGGAAGCCCCTGGGACCATGTATGAGAATCTTGCTACATCTAAACATGCAGAAGTCACCAGGAGACCTATGCCAATCATTCACATGATTAGGATTCTTCTGGGGAAATAGGGGTTGCCATTTATCTGAAGAGGTCAGATAATCAAGCTAACAGTAAAGCACAATTATTAGCTACAGTAAAACTAAAAGCAAACATTTTTGCCTCCTTCATTATGTTATTTCTAAGTTAAAGTAGTTTTTTTGCCCTTGCCTTGTTTTTTTAGATTTTCACCTTAGTTTTTAATATAACGGTGCTTGAACCCCCAAAGCCTTTTTACTATTGCATAGCCAGCAACATTGAATTTTGAAGAGTAGCTCATTCATGCTAACAGATGAGGAGCTACATATGCCTCATTGGATCCAAGTTACATTTTTTGTGTATCTCCTGGTTAGAGAAAAAGTTGGAAAAAAAATAAGTCCTAGTTGGTAGCAGATTAATTCCCACTGGCATTTCTATTCACCATTTGTCCCTGTACTCAGGGGTCTACTAGTTACATTTGTGTGTGATGAGAAAAGAATTTATAGTGTAATTTCTATTAGGTCTGGTTCATTTTGGTGAGTTCTTTTGAGTAAGCCTTCTTAAATTTTTTTCCACTCTCAATCCCTTTTAACCTAAGAACTTTTAATACAATTCCACATATATAGTTATATAAAAGAGGAATACAAATTAAATATTTACCCATAATAAATCATAATTTCATGACTACAACATTCAGTTATGAGACCACATCTAGGGTCATGATTTTCAGTTTGAGAAGCTTTGTTTTCAAGGACAACTAGAGAGCTGGGGCAGTTGAGGCTTGGTATATACAGTGGAAGAGTTTACCCATCATTCAAAAAACTTTAGTGGTTTCCTATTAATTCTAGGATTAAATATGGACTCCTCTATTCATCTTTTAAAACCTTTTCACAATATAGCTCCAACTTCCCTTTTTAACCCTATTTTATATTGCTTTTTTTCTGGCATCCTGTAAATCTGACCTTCTTAATGTTGCTCAATAATAGCAGCCCATTTCCCATATACATTCCTTTGCACTTGACAGTATTCTATGCCTGGAATATATTTTTTTTCCAGTAGATAAAGTGATGGACCTGATCAGGAAGCTAGGGAACTTGAAGTCAAATCTGACTTTAGACACTTACTAGCTATGAAGAAAAAAGTCACAAGTCATTCAATCTATGTCTGCCTGAACTTTAAAATGGAAATAATAAAAGCATCTATTCCTCAGGGTTATTTTGATGATCAATGAGATGACTATAAATCATCTGGCATATAATAGGCACTTAATAAATCATTTTTCCTTCTTTCCCAGCTCTTACTACCTTTGTCCAATCTAATTATTTTCTATCTATTTTGCATATACTTATTTATGTCACTTCTGCTAAAATGACAGTTCTTTGAGGGAAGAGATTATTTCATTTTTGTTTTTGTATTCTCAGGACCTAATACCATGTCTGGTACACAGTAAGACCTTAACAAATGTTTGTTGATTAACTCACTGGATTACATAGTAGGAACACAACTCATTGTCTCACATGATAAGAACTTAACACATTCCTTTCTCACTGCTAAATTCTTGTAGATAACATTCCATTCCAGAACAGTTTTCTATTCTTCTGTCTTTTTATTTATATTTTATTTGTTCTTAATATCACCCCTTCTATCCAATAAACCAAATTTTCTAAAAAAATATTTAAAAAGGAAAAAAGCCATATAGGAAAACCAACAATTATCAAGCATTCATCTTTTTGCTCCCTTCCACCTCCAGCCGTTGGGGAAAAAAGATAGAATTACTAAACCTTTATCATCTAAGCACAGTCAATCAAAACAACTTTTCACATCATTCATGTCTAAAAATGCATTTCTCATTTTTGCCTATTAGCCCATCATCTCTCTGTCATGAGATGGATAGTGTTCTTTTATCAGTTCTCTGGAAACATGGTTGATCACTTGATCACAGTTCTTATGGCTTTCAAAATTGTTTTTACAATATTGATTTAAAACATAAATTGTTCTTCTGGTACTCTTGATTTCACTCTGCATCATTTCATGCAAGTCTTTCCATATCTTTTTGAAACCATATTCCATCCTCATTTCTGATAGTAAGGGCAAAGTGAAGAGCCATCAAGAAGGTTAAAAAAACCTTGTGACTACAACTAATCATAAAAAGCTGGTCACATTTTCAGCTGGAATTTGTGAATATATTAATGTAGAGAAGTAGATATAGCCTGATTTCCATTTCAAGGTCTCAAAAGAATTAGGGCTGGAGTTTATAATGCCAAAACATTGGGGAGAGGGGGGGAGTTATAAAAGAGGACAGGAAGGTAATCTTGAGTTTAATATCAAAGAGGGGGAGAAAGCTAAACTAGCAATTACTGTCCAGTGGGTCTAATTCAATGCCTACTAAAAATTTGGAATAAATATTAAGAAAAAAAATATGTAAGCACTTAGTGGGTAATGGAAACTCCAGGGAAAATGTCCTAACAGTGAGCCCTATTAGGCTGGGAAATGGTCTATTAGACTCTGGAAGAACCTCCTCGGGGAAGTGGTCAGATCTACTATGCTAGAGTCATTTAAAACTGGACACACACACACACACACACACACACACACACACAAGGAGATGCTATGAGATATAATCTGGTACTAGCTAAAAGAGATCATTAGCATGAGTGGTACTCAGTCCTTCTCCCTCTCAATTATGCCTCTTTGGCTTGGGGTAGCTAGTCTGTTCCCAATGACACATTAACCTCTGCAATGACAAATGGATATTTTTATTGCCTAGGGTGGTACTTGCCTGGTAGATTGTGGGCCCACGCCAATTTTTTTTTGTCTTTTTCCATTGACACTGTAAAAAGGGGAGAGGAGAACAATTTTGACTTAAAGCCCTGGAGAGTATGTCCCTTGGGAAGCCACCAAAAAGTCTTATCTAATCTCTTTTGAGTGGGTCATCTCAGCCTCCCCCTGGCCTCAGTTCTGTGACTAGGTAAAGTACACTGTGCTCCCCTTTACCCAGCTCTTGAAGAGGGTGAAAGGAAAGGTAAGAGAGTGATAATGTCCCTTTAAACAGGCAGCTTGAACAGCTTTCCCCAAAGAAAAGGAGCTGCTCGAGAGTCTGTGACTGTCTTGGAAGGAGGAGGCTATCTGCTGGAAACAGCCAAGACCTTTAGCTCAAATCCATTAATCCTCTTTATTAAACCTGGGTCACCTCTGAGTCTTGGCAAATTAACCAGCATCTCCCCACTGCAAGTGCACCAAGAGGAAACGCACTGCACACCGCCTGTAATTTTCATGGACCAGGGCTCTGGGGTCAGAGGGCTTCCCAGGCTCTAGTTTCTGCTTTTGTCAATTTAAAAGGGAACATCAGCCACACTTGTATAAATTACAGGCGAGGCTGTGGGGAGATCCTGGCAGCTGCAGCATCTCTATTCCAAACAGAAGGGCAGGGCAGGCAGGCAGTAGGCTGCAAAGCACTCTGCTGCTCTGATAATTCCTAGGAGATGTGGCTGAAGTCAGGGAGCCAACTGCAGTTCAGAGCCAAGGGAACTCCTGAGTTGTGGGTACATGCAGGTCTGCCTTCTGAGCTCCTTTTGGTCTAATAGTTGCTCTCAGGAAGGACTAATGGCTAATCTTCCAGAACCTTCAAAGTGGGAATCTGAATTCCCCTTTATTTGACTAAGGGCACAGCTCAATAACAAAATGGAACAAACACCTATATAGAGTATGGAAAAAGCAGATCTAGCTTCAAATCCAACCACCAACTTCTCCTTGAATGCCATGGGCCTCCCCAGGCATGCCTTCTCCCCAAAAAAATGTTTTTTGTCTATCCAAATTCTAGCTCTTTTACCTTCTTACATAGTGATCAACTTCATTGGTACTCCCTTTCCCTGTCTGCAAAATTAAGAGATTGGATGAGATGATGTCAAAGATCCCTTTTAGCTCTAAATTTGTAATCTTATGAACTTGCTTACTGAATTTTCTTATCTAGAACATGAGGGGTCTGGGATCCTGCCTCATCTATTCATATAAATGTGCCTAGAGTTCACTCCGGGATTGTATTAACATGAACATAAACCTGCAAAATAGAACTAGCAAACCTTGTTTTGGTTGGAGCATTTATTACAATCTGAATAGTGGTGGAATCCTGTATCTACTTTTAGGCTCCACTTTATCTGAAAGATTTAGGAGAAGCAGGAAACTGGAGAGAGTTAGACAAGAGCAGTAAAAAAATTATTAAGACTTTGGAAATAAACTAAGAAAAGGAATGCTTTAGTTTGGAGAAAATAAGTCAAAAAGGCAACTTTAGAACAATCATGGGAAAAGGCATTTCCAAGGAGGATAGAGTTCCATGTGCAAGTCATCTTTCTACTTTTGTCCCCACTGAGGAATTAGCAAGGAAAAGTAATCCATGTCTCCACTCTAGACTTGCAACTTTGAGACTTTCTTGGGATAGATTTACCTTTTGGGATATGGAAAATGAAGAGTGGTTTCTCAGAGCATGGACACAGTGAGATTGCTTTTGGGGAGGGAAAATAGAAAACTCACATTGAGGGAATGTCACATTCCTGGAAATTGGGGTCTGCATTTTGATAATTAAAGAAAAATGAGGAAAGAGAGGAAATTATTATACAGCCAAAAACCATATTTTTCCTCCAAACAAAAAACAGGACATGATAAAGATTTTTTTCCTCCTAATTTGTAAGTGGATGGGAAATTTGAAACTTGGACTGTTAAGAAAACATTGGATATACAACTAGTCTGATTATCAGTTCCTGTCTCTCTCTTTCTCCCTCTCCCCCACACATCCTCCTTCGTTGTTCTGAGAAAAAAATTCAGAGTTCTATACTTAGAACTGGAAGGGAACTTAGTGGGCATTTATTATTTTTTTTAAATGAGTAACTGAGTTTGAGGCATTAAGTGACTTGTCTGGAAACCACATAGCTTTTAAGTGTCTATGATAGGATTAGTACTCAGAATTAGTATTAGAAGCCCTGTTTTCTATTTACTGTGACGCTTCATATCTGTGTTTATAGATGGACATTGTCCAAACCTTAGGGTCAAAAGCTCTTTGTTCTCACATCTCTCTCTTCCTTAGACTTATGGCTTCTTTCCTGACAAAGGCAGCTCTGGCATCCCTGCCTGAATTAGGTAATGGAGAGTGGATTTGATTATATATGAAGGTTGCTTCCCAGACTGAGGCCATAGTATTCCCTACCTCCTACTGTGTGCAAATGGAATGCTGCTTTTCCAGATGATTTTGCAATCTTTCAGGGGCTGAAGGGAGAGAAAAGAACCCAACAAAAAGTATTTCCACTGCACAAATCAAAGGAGAAATATAAATACTGTCTCCTTTCTTTCCTCGCACCAGCAGACACAGCCCAGAAACGTTAATCCAAATTCGGACATGCCTCGCTCTGACCCAGTCCAAGGGGATTGTATTTGCCACATCCCCGTGAATTGTGTATGGATTATCTGCTGTCACCGAGAGTCTCCTGGCTTCTGTCAGCTTCTTTCCCAGCTGTTCTGCTATTAAAACGGGGAGAGGAGATAGGTTTTTGCATATTTAATCATTGCAATGTCATTCCCCCGACACATTGGCTTCCTCCAGTATGGCTGTGGTTCCTCGAGATGGAGCACCTGGGTCCCCATCTCATTCAGTGAGCCAGAGGGAGAAGCATCCAGGGCATAGCATCATTCCTCCTGGAAAGGAAGAAGCTCCAGAGAGCTCCCATTAAGGTGGCATCCCATCAGACTTCTGTCCACAGACACGTAAGGCAAGTTCTCTTGCAACTGGGAGGGGAGAAATTACACATCTCTCTCCACGTCCACCTGCCGGCCTCAAGTCAATTTCGACGCCCTTTAATTCAATTCAGCTCCTCCTGACCTCAGCAGGCTGGAGTTTCAGAGTTTCTTTCAACAGATAGCACCAATTACCAAGGTGTGAAAATAGAAGACTTGGAATTCCGAGAACAAACCCTGAGATGAGGAACTTTATTGAACTGAGAAAGAAGGTTGGGAGGAATAGGAAGGGAGAGGAGCCAGCTAATAGCTCTCTCCTTGGGTATCCCTGCCTCAACCGGACAATCAGAGAGGACGTCTGTGGGGACAAGTTTCTAGCGGGAGGGAACTGTATCCACAAGCTTCAAAGGAGGGTTCGGGGAAAAAAGCCCTAATATGCAAAAGATGTGATGAGTATTCAAAGGAAACTAGGAATTAAATGGACAATATCAAAAGTAGTAAAGAGTGCTGGGTTTGGTGGGGAGGAGAAAAGATCTGTTTCAACAGAACTTTGTCAAGTGCTAGTTTATCTACTTAGTTGTGTGAAATTTCTTCTATAAAATGGGAATTATCACAGAATAATTATGATAGGAGCAGAGGCTATCCTTTGATTTTCTTTGTATCCTCACTGTTTAATAAAGTGCCTGGCACATAGTAGGCACATAAAAAGCACTTACTAACCACCATCCTAATCCCCAACTGTGACTCACTCTAATCCTACATGAGACCATTTAGTACAATGGAAAGAGTTTAATATCTGTCTCTGATACTTACTAGTTATGTAACTTTGGGCATATCACTTAGCTTAAGTTGACCACAGTTTCCTTCTCATCAAAATGAGAGAGATGAACCAGGTGGTCTCTAGTTTCCTTCTATATCTTCTCTATAATCCTCTACTTTGGCTCCTAAAACTCCAAGATTTCTGAAAGCCAAGAAGTGGCTATTTGGGTCCACCACAAATTCTGATGATCAAACCTCTCCAATTTATCTCCTATAATCCCTTTCACAATTGTTCACAGAAACCTTCATAAGCCGTCAAATATACCAGTATCCTCATACTTTTATCTAATTGAGACTCCCTCATTTTCCACAATGAATGCTCCTTGAGGACAGGTACAATTAATCAATAGAGAGACATAGATATATGTTGTTTGTCCTTTGTTCTTGAAGGCAATCAGGACATCAGGGAGGTGATGCCATGCCATGCAAGTAAAGTAGATTTAACCAGGGAAGGTTGTGCAACATCACCAGCCTCACTTCTCCAGAATTATTCTCCAGAATAATCCTATTACCTTTTCTCAATCCTTACCCTCTATGACCTTCCATCGCTATAATATTGATAATCCCCATTTTTAAATATTCTCTTCCTTTTTTTTTCAAGACCATTACTTTCTTTTGACTTTCCCTCCACACTTTTTTCTCTCTCCTTGTCTAGTGCTTTCTTTACTTCCATATTCAAAATGTGACTGCTTCAATAAGACATTTTCCTCAGCCTTCTTTCTTTCTACCCTATTTCAATGGTTCTATCCCATAGGTTAAATGATCATCTTTATCTTGATGACTTCATGATTTGTATTTCTTCCTTGCTGAGAGAACTTGTCCAGGATCAATATTAATAGTGGCATATCTGAGGCAGGATTTGAACTTAGATCTTCCTGATCCCAAGTTCAGCACTCTATCTCCTGCATCATCTAGCTGCCCTGTCATCAAGATACAATGGTATAATGACACAACTCCTGAACAAAGGGTCAGAGAGAACTAGTTTGGATCCTGCATTGGACACTAATTGTGTAATCATGGGTAAGTAATCACATAAACTCTCTTCTTACCTTTCAAGTAATGATTTTCACATCTATGGTCTTTACTTAGTGAAGATCAAATGATAAAATAATTGTAAGTCACTTTATAAAACGTTACAGCCCTTCATCTGTATTTCTAGATCTCTCCTTTGTTCTTATCACACTATATCTTGCTTCCATCCTATGATCTCACACACTCTCTCCTGATACAGATCAGCACATCAGCAACTAGCAGGTAATTTAAGAGTCCTTGAATATCTGGAGCTTTTAAAAGTCAGTCACTCAGGGAACATTCATTAAGATCCTGCCATTTTTCAGGTACTGTACTAAGCCTTGGGGATAAAACGCAAGATTAAAAAAAAACAATTCCTGCCTTCAAAGGGCTCACAGTCTAACAACAGGGACAGTAAGCAAGCAAATCTACACATACAAGCTGAATAGAAAGTAATTAAAAGAGAAGAGGCACTGGAATAAAGAAGAATTGAGAAGGACTTCTTATGGAAGATAAGGTTTTAGTTGGGATTTGAAGGAATCCAGGGAATGAGACAGATGGGGTGGGATAGGATTCTAAGAATGAGAAACAAGAAGAGAAAATGCCTGAAGTCAGGAGATAGATTGTCTTATTTTAAGAACAACTGGATGGGAAAAGATGGAGTCTTGTTCTAAGAACAACAAAGAAGTTGTCACTACCACAAGGAGCACATGAGCATGGAGAAAGGGGTAAGATGTAAGAAGTTGGGGTGGGTAGGTATTGAAGGGTTTTCATGGGGACAGGATTTTATATTTGATCCTGTAGGTGCAAAAGCATCACTGGAATAGGGGTGGTTGAAGTGATGGTGACATAATTGTACTTGCACTTTAGGAAAATCACTTTGGCAGCTGAGTAAACTGGTAGCTATGTGATTTGTTCATAGTTAGTATGCATCATAAATAAGATTTGAAGTTGTGTTTTGGCAAATGCTACAATCAGGGATTGATTTGCTGTTTTGTTTAAGATCTAGATTTAAGAAAATAATGGAGAAAGCCAATTTAAAGATTAAACTTAAAAGTGTGTTGTGCAACATTTCTCTCCCCTCCCAAAAATCCAGTTGTTAAACATTTGCTAGAACATACTAGTATTGTCTTTTTAAATTATTATTATTATTGTCCCTAGTTTTTAGCACAATGGCACAGAGAAGGTGATGGGATACATTATTGCTGGATTGATTAAGGGAGTGCTATATGCAAGGCACTAGGTTAGAAGGTGAGGATGCAAAAGGGAAAAAAAAGAAATCAGTTCTAGTCTTTCAGAACTTTACATTCTGAGAGAGTACAATACAAAGGAGTAAAATCATAGGCAAAATTGTACATACAAACATAGTAGGAGCTTACTAAATGTCTATTTAATTGGATCAAACAAGATAATGCATGTAATAATACCTTTTTCCTGTAAAATGTTGCACAAATGTAAGCCAGTAGGTCTTATTATTAGCATTATTAGGTGTTCTGGCTCTGAGCCACTCTGGTGACTGAAGCTGAAACCCCCTGGGATAGCAAATTGTTCCCCACTGCACCACAGCCAGATAAATGGGTCTCTGAGTGTTACAAAGACTTCCCTATCATGAGCAGATTCAACTAAAAACTAGAACACAGGAAGGAACAATTAGCTATTTGATAAATCTGTGTACTATTTATACCTACAGTATCCTCCAATAAAAAGATGGTCAGAATATATTAATAAGAGGTTTTCAAAGAAGAAAAAAATCCAAGCTACCTACAACCACATGAAAAAAAA
>JAJPUD010023603.1:0-19774 GCA_023553655.1 Myrmecobius fasciatus
TATTCTTTCCTTCCATCCAGCTTCCAGCATCCTTTCTGCAGGGACTATGTTGCTCTAACATGCTGTAGATTATTCTTTCCTTCCATCCAACCTCCAGCATCCTTTTTGTAGGTGCCATGCTGCTCTAACATGCTGAAGATTATTCTTTGCTTCCATCCAGTTTCCAGCATCCTTTCTGCAGGCTCCATGTTGCTCTAACATGCTGTAGATTATTCTTTCTCTCTATCCAACCTCCAGCATTCTTTCTGCAGGGACTATGTTGCTCTAACATACTGTAATTTATTCTTTTCCTCCACCCAGCTTCCACCATCATTTCTGCAAACACCATGTTTCTCTAACATGCTGTAGTTTATTCTTTTTCTCGATCCAGCTTCCAGCATCATTTCTGTAGGTGCCATCTTGCTCTAATATGCTATTGTTTATTTTTTTCCCTCCCTCCAGCCAATGGTCTAGTTTTAGCACCTCAAGAAGAGTTTTAGCTTAGGCCCTCTAATCTGGATCTCTCCCTTCCCTATTCCCCCTTCAATCCAGAGGGAGAGAAGGAGCCATCTTAGACTTCTCTGTCTCAGCCTTCTGGGAGGCTGCTGGATCTGTGGCCAGATTCATACCACCTCAATAAGGCACCATCCCCTGTACTGAGTTGTCTCCAGGCCTAGGTAAATGATCACAATAAGAGCTAACATTTGTATAACATGTTAAGGTTTGTAAAGCACACTCCACATATTGTCTCAGGGGCTGTCTGGCCCAAGAGCATCATTTTGTAAATAAAGAAACTAAAGCTCAGGG
The DNA here is from genome assembly GCA_023553655.1 of Myrmecobius fasciatus. Lineage (NCBI taxonomy): Eukaryota > Metazoa > Chordata > Mammalia > Dasyuromorphia > Myrmecobiidae > Myrmecobius > Myrmecobius fasciatus. The sequence continues at coordinate 787 of JAJPUD010023603.1, forward strand.
ATGCCCGACTTGTCTATGGTCACACAGGTAGAAGTGATAAAGCTGGGATCTGACTCTATAATGTTTGTACTGAGTGACTGATTACATCTAGGACTGGAAGGAGCCTCCTTATTGCACAGCCCAAGATCTGAAGCCTAGGGAAGCTAAGTGATTTATTTTACCCAACGTCACTCAGAAAGTAAATGTCAGTGCTGGACTTGAACGCAGTTTCTCTGATCCCACAGCCAGTAAGCTTTTCACTGTAGCACCCTGTCTGCCTTTTCCTGAGTGTCAGAACCTCCTCCACATTCCTGAGGCTGGGGCTGGAGCTAGGGAGAGAACAATGTTCTGCACTGCTGTGTTTGATTCCGGAGGGAGGAAGAGAAAGAGAGAAAGGAGAGCTCTTACCCCAGCACAGTAATCCCCACTGATGGTGACACGCTGAAACTCGGGCATAGCAAATGACCCAGGAGCTGCCTGGGAAGCCGCTCCTGAGGGGACTGGCGTCGGGGGTGACATGGCAGGGCTGGACGTTGGGGGGCCTTTCCAATCTTGCTGGGATGGCATTTGCAGAGACAGAGACTGGGATCGAATCATCTTGAAACTCTTCTTTCTAGAAGCCAATGATAAGAGAAAGCAATTAATTAAGTCCAGGGAAAAACTGGCCAGAGGGGCAGATTTTCTCTGCAGGGACACAGAGTCTTCATTAATGCTGAAGACTGGGTCATTTTGAACAGATTAATCACTGGCCCCGGCCAGACCATTAACAAGCTGAGAATGATGGTACCTATGCTAGCATTTCCATCCTGTTTTGTGTGATATTCAAGCACGCTGGCAGGGCCTCCCTGGCGCCGTGCCCTCCTCAATTCCAGATATTCAATAGCAACCTGGTTCAGGAACAGGTACCAACCTCTGCCCAGGTGAAGCCCATATCATCCATCATCTAGACTATTGTAACAGCTTCCCACCTCAGATGTCTCCCCACTCTGATCTAGCCTCCACACAGCTACCAAAATGATTTTGGAAGACACAGACATGACACTTGGAGAAAATTTGGAATGGAAGTCCTAGAGTTCAAATTGTGCCTTGGATACTTACTATCAGTAGGAGCCTGGCTAAATCATGGAACCTCTTTCAGCCTCAGTTTATTCATCTGTAAAACGGGGATAATAATAGCACTTACTTCCCATAGTTGTTATAAGGTTCAAAAGATGTAACACATAAAGTGTTTTGCAAAGCTTCAAATGTTATATAAATGCTACCTATTATTATTATCAGCCACTATCTTCAGTGGTTCCATATTGTCTGTGGGATTGAACATTAAAATCATCAGCTTGGCATTTGAGATCACCCACAATAAGCAACCACTAAGGCTGTCCCCTTAAGGGACCTTGCTCTGGCTTAAGTCCTGTCTCTGTGTCTGTCTTCTCCTCCTCCTCCTTCTTTTCCTCCTCCTCCTTCTCCTTTTTCCTTCCTTGCTTCCTTCTTCTTTTCCTTCCTTCTTCTTCTTCTCTCTTGCTTTCTCTGTGTCTTTCTCTCTATGTCTGTCTTCCTTTCTGTCTCTGTGTGTCTTTAATTCTGTCTCCCTCTGTCTCTGTCTCTCTCAAGACATCTTGCCTACAAAGTATAGGGTATTTTCTGGGGCAAAGCTACCCCAGCTGGCCCAAGTTCTTAATCCCAAGCTTCCGAGATCATAGTCATGTTCAATAACCTCTAGGGTTCTTGCTAAGTCTGACAAAGTTCCCCTTTCCCTCTCTGAGAAGACTGACATACAGGAGAGAAAAATGGGAATCAAAATAATAAAGTAAATATTGAAAACTAATAAACAAAATTTTTAATTTAAAAAAAAAAACAAAAAAAAGAATGATAGTCCATCACTTCTAGAACTCAGCCTTCACTGTAAATGGAGAGAATAGGCTTTATTCTTATATATATATATATATATATATATATATATATATGTATATGTATGTATACACACATACATATAATATATTATATATGTATATATATACACATATTATATATATGTAAATATATTAATAATAAGAACAGCTAGCATTTATATAATACTTTATCAGTATTTTCATCTCATTTGATCCTCATACCAATCCAATAAAGCAGGCGCCACTATCCCCTATTTTACAGTTAAAGAAACTTAAAAGTATATATACTTGTGTGTGTGTGTGTGTGTGTGTGTGTGTGTGTGTGTGTGTGTGTGTGTATAGTATACAAGGGAGCATTTGAACTCAGGTCTTCCTGACTTCCAGTCTAGCACTCCATTCATTGTGCTACCTGGCTGTTCCAAATTGAATAGCAGACAGACTTGGGATCAGATACTTGCTTTGTAACTCTGTTTCCTCATCTATAAAATAGAGATAATTATCTCATTGAGTTACTGTGAAAAAGAGAAAGCTCTTTGCAGATCTAAAGAGTTGTATAAATGCAAACTATTCTTAATAAAATTAAAAACTCAAATGGCATAGTCTTGAAACTAGAAAGGAAAAGTATCTCATCACGCCCCTGAGAGCACAATAATAGGGTTGTGGTATCCCTTTTGATGACACACAATACTGAGCTTCCCACTAGAGCCATTTTAATTCTAGGATAATCTTACTGAGAGGAACATTGGCTCCTTGAGACCATTTTCTCCACATTGCAAAATACTGTGATGCTCAGCCTGAAGCATCCAGTTAGAACTGAGTCTACAAAGGGAGCAAAGAAACCCTTGCTAAGTCATCTAGGCCATCTACCTCTTGGCCTGATCTCTATTTTTAGAGCACCTTCTTCACCACTGCCCTAACTAAAGAAATCCTTTCATTTCCCACAAGCCTCTCTGCTGACATTGCCTGGGCCAGCAGGAAGTTCAGAGAGAGCACAGAATATCAGGAGGGCTACCCCTTGGTTCCATGAGCACACTGCTAGTTCTGAAAGAGGCGGCATCCAAGCACCAGCCACGGGAGGCTGTTTTGGCCACTCAGTATGCAGATACCACATCATGGCTCAGTTCTCTCACTGCAACAGGCAGTTCTTGACCTAGAAGGGCTCAAGACAGTTTTCTCCTCCCCCAGGGATCCCCAAGATGGCTTCAGCCTCTATCAGTCTGGATGTTAACAATGCTAGCTGGCCAGGAAGAAGAACACTACCAATAAGGTCTTGGACTCTGAGCATTGTGTACAAGTATAGAAAAAAAAACTGAAGGTCTAGACTCTCGAGGCTCAGCTAAGACAAGATGCTTTCCTGGTCAGATAGCTTGGAGATTCTCCACCAGTCTCTACCAAATGGAATCCAGGGTCATGCAGGGGTAAACCATGAGAATCCAAAAAAGCTGCCAGACCTCCTGTTGACTCACTGATAAATCACTTCACCTTGATCAGGAAGCTCAGCTTCCACATCTATAAAATGGGCATACAACATCACTTACCTCAAAGGGTGATTATAAGCACCACCCAAGAAAATGTCAGAAAAACACTTGGTAAATACATGATTTATTTCTGTTAGCCTTACCAGACACAGAACAAGAGCAAGGACTTAACTGAGCATCCATGAACTTGGTTTTGTTCATTTGCATTATGATCAGTGTATTTCAGTAGAATTGAAGGAATCCATAGTATTTTAGGTTGTGCATTTAAAAAATATTATTGAGGAAAGGTCTATCCATAGATTTCCCCAGACTGTCAGAAGAGTCAGAAGCAAGGTTTAGAACCCCCAGATTAGCTGGTGTTGAAATGCTGGAGTTACAAGTATGTTCAGATTGCATAACAGCAGACTTTGCTTTTTTCTACCTCTTGCATTGTTCTTTATCACCAGACCTTGGCTTTGGGAGGAGTGATTGACCAGAAGTTTCCCTAAGGGCAGGGATTATTTTTTACCTCCTTTTATATCCTCAGTTCAGTGCAGTGCTTGGCATATGGTAAGTGCTTAATAAATGTTTTCCAATAATTGATTAATTGAATTGGGGAACTGGAGCAGTGAGAAGGAAACAATAATGTGGGGGATATAATAACAACAAAAATGTATTTTCTTAAAAGTGTGTCATTTGGGCACCATGGCTAATATGTTTTGCTTGAACAGTCATATTTATAACAAAAATTTGCTTTTTCCTTTTCTTTTCCTACTAGGGTTAGGTAAGAATAGAAAAAATGAACACTACTTGAAAAAATAAAATTTAATGTTAAAAAAGTATGTGTTCAGATTCCAATTATGACCACTGATGGAGAAGATTTACAGCTCTCTCCCATTGCCCTCTCTCTCTCTGCCAGATAAGCAAGTCTACAGCTTCAGGATAGAGCCAACAGGGGGTCTGATTTTATCAGGTTTCTTATCTGCTGCTACAATACATAGACCAATATCCCCCAGATGGCCATTGTGGCTTTGACAAACTAAGAGGAAAAAATCAAAGTTCAGAGCAGTTGAACAATAGTTAATTTTCTCATCCTCTTAACTGGTAATAAAACAAGATCATAATCTGCTCTGAATCCACAATGTTTCTTTAAAAAAAAAAAACATTTATTCAGTACCTACTGTATGTGTGCCAAGTGCTATAGTAGATGCTGGGGATACAAAAGCAAAAATCAGAGAGTCCCAGCCCTCAAGGAGTTTAAATTCTACAATCCAAGTAGCTGAATGGGGCACAGAGGAGTCTTATAACCATCAAGTCACCTCAGAGTAATGGAAAAAACAATGAAGGTTCTAGAGAAGCCATGACATAGCACGACTTCTTAATCAGGACTGAGAGGAGAGGACTTACTACAACAGAACAATATATACATTTGTCAGGCAAGATTTTGGGATGGAGCAAGGAAATGACTTCAAATACAAAAGACATCAATAAAATAAATTTTAAAAAAACCTATACCTCAAATTCAATCCTTGAATCTAGTTCAGTTTTTCCCCCAGCTAGCAGATTTCTGCTTCTTCCTTTCCACCTCTCTCTTCCCTATGTCTTTTTCTCCCTTAGTATTCCTCTTCTCCCTCTCACTCCTTAAATCTCTTTCATTCCCCTTACAGTGTAACTTTCCCTCTTTCCTCCCATCATGTGTTTTTCTTTCTCCATCACCATTCCTTCTAAATGGTGCAGATGCCAATGAAATGACCAAAACACACTTCACAATAACTGTAGATAATATAAAATATTTGGGAGTCTGCCTGCCAAGGAAAGTCAGGAACGATATGAACACAATTACAAAACACTTTCCACACAAATAAAGTCAGATCTAATCAACTGGAAAAATATCAAGTGTTCATAGGTAGGTCTACAGAACATAATTAAAAATGACAATACTACCTAAATTAATATACTTATTCAGTACCATATCAAACTCCCAAGAAATTATTTTACAGATCTAGAAAAAATAATAACAAAGTTCATCTGGAAGAACAAAAACATCAAGAATCTCAAGGGAATCAATGAAAAAAAATGAAAATGAAGGTGGCCTAGTTGTACCAGACCTAAAACTATATTATAAAATAGTGGTCATCAAAATCATTTGGTACTGTTTAAGATATGGAGTAGTCAATCAGTGAAATACATTAGGTTCACAGGACAAAAGTCAATGGCTATAGTAATCTAGGGTTTGAAAAATCCAAAGACCCCAACTTTTGGGATAAGAATTCACTATTTGACAAAAACTGTTGGGAAAATTAGAACTTAGTATGGCAAAAACTAGATGTTGACCCACACCTAATACAGTATATCAAGACAAGGTTGAAATGGGTTCTTGATTTAGATGTAGCACTATTATAAGGAAATTAGAAGAATAAAGAATAGTTTACCTCTCAGATCTGTGGAGAAGGAAGGAATTTGTGTCTAAAGAAGAACTGGAGTTCATTATTGAACACAAAACAGAAAATTTTGATTATATTAAGTTAAAAAGGTTTTGTACAAACAAAATCAATGCAGACAAGATTAGAAGGGAAATAATAAACTGGGAAAAAATTTTACATTCAAGGCTTCTGATAAAGGTCTCATTTCTAAAATATATAGAGAATTGACTCAGGTTTATAAGAATTCAAACCATTCTCCAATTGATAAATGATCAAAAGATATGAACTGACAATTTTCAGATGAAGAAATTGAAACCATTTCTAGCCATATTAAAAGATGCTGTAAATCACTATTGATCAGAGAAATGCAAATTAAGACAACTCTGAGGTACCACTACACACCTCTCAGATTGGCTAAAATGACAGGAAAAGATAATGACGAATGTTGGAGGGGATGTGGGAAAACTGGGACACTAATACATTGTTGTGTTGTGAACTGATCCAACCATTCTAGAGAGCAATTTGGAACTATGCTCAAAAAGTTATCAAACTGTGCATACCCTTTGACCTAGCAGTGTTTCTACTGGGCCTATATCCCAAAGAGATCTTAAAGGAAGGAAAGGGACCCACATGTGCAAGAATGTTTGTGGCAGCCCTTTTTGTAGTGGCTAGAAACTGGAAACTGAATGGATGCCCATCAGTTGGAGAATGGCTGAATAAGTTATGGTATATGAATGTTATGGAATATTATTGTTCTATAAGAAACGATCAGCAGGATGATTTCAGAGAGGCCTGGAGAGACTTATAGGAATTGATGCTAAGTGAAATGGGTAGAACCAGGAGATCATTGTACATGGCAACAACAAGATTATACAATGCTCAATTCTAATGGATGTGGCTCTTTTCAACAATGAGATGGTTCAGGCCAGTTCCAATGATCTGGTGATGAAGAGAGCCATCTACACTCAGAGAGAAGATTATGGTAACTGAGTATGGATCATAACATAGCATTTTCTCTCTTTTTGTTGTTGTTTGTTTGCAATTTGTTTTCTTTCTCATTTTTTTTCTTTTTGATCTGATTTTTCTTGTGCAGCAAGATAATTTTATAAATATGTATACATATATTGGATTTAACATATTTTAACATGTTTAACATATAATGGATCACTTGTCATCTAGGATAGGGGATAGAAAGAAGGAGGAAATTTGGAACACAAGGTTTTACAAAGGTCAATGTTGAAAATTTATCCATGCATATGTTTTGAAAATAAAAAAGCTTTAATTAAAAAAAAGCACACTTCACAATCCTATAGCACTATATAAGTGACATTATTATTATTATTACTATTACTATTATTAATGCTCCTTTCCCCCTGTTTCTTCCTCTTGCCCACCTTTGCTTCCTCAGCTCCCTTAATTGATCATGACCTACAAATGAGATGCTCTGGAAGGATCACAAATTTTAGACTCAAACAACTTGGGTTTTAATTCCCAAAAAGTACTGTAACTGATGTGACCTTAGATAACTCATTTACCTCTGTAGGTTTTAAATGTACTCATCTATAAAATGAGAGAGTTGAATTAAATGACCCGAGTTCAAATTCTGCTTCTGAGATATAATAACTGTGTAATTCTGGGTAAGTCACTTAACCTCTGCTTTAGTTTCCTCATCTATGAAATGAGGATTAATAATAGCACCTGCCTCCCAGGGCTGTTGTGAGGATCAAATGAGATAATAATTGTAAAGCACTTAAGATAGAGCCTAGGACACAGTAAATGCTATGAAAATGTTTATTATTATTATGGTGCTTCATAAACCTTCAATGATACATCAATATCATTTTTATTATTCTTACCAACTTCAGTTTGCTGAATACAATAGGGATAATAATAAAATCTACTTCACAAGGTTGTAATGAGGGTAAAACAAAAGCATCTGCAAAGGCTTTTGGAAAACCATAAATCAGTATGACTTTCTATCATTATATGGTGTATCATATATTCAAAGTGCCACATTCCCTGATCTTAATTTAGAAAGCAGGAGAACTGAGTGTTCAGAAAAAAATCAAGCTACATGTTAATTACATGAATCCCTCAAATGCTATCTTGTTATTCAGTCCTGTTTGACTCTTTTTTACTCCTTTTGGGGGTTTTCTTGATAGAGATACCAGTGTGGTTTGCCATTTCCTTCTCCAGTCATTTTACAGATGAGGAAACTGAGGCAAACAGGGTGAAGTGACTTGTCCAGGATCACATAGGTAGTAAGTGTCTGAGGCTGGACTAGTTAGAACTGTATGAAAAGCAAGAGTAAAAAGGCTGAAAGGAAACCTGACCATTGTTCCTCTAACTATAGGAGTTTCATGTCTACAGTTGGAGGCAGCCACTTTGGACTCATTGGAGACTTTCTGGCTTCACTGTTGGCTATTTCCCAAGGCAGTTAAGCTGCCAAATGGAAACACCTTGCCTCCACAAGTTCTGTGCATCTGAGTCAGAATTAAGAGTTAGTCCATTCTGGAGAGCAATTTGGAGCTATGCTCAAAAAGTTGTCAAACTGTGCATACCCTTTGACCCAGCAGTGTTTCTACTGGGCCTATATCCCAAAGAGATCTTAGAGGAGGGAAAGGGACCCACATGTGCAAGAATGTTTGTGGCAGCTCTTTTTGTAGTGGCTAGAAACTAGAAACTGAAGGGATGCCCATCAATTGGAGAGTGGCTGAATAAATTATGGTATATGAATGTTATGGAATATTATTGCTCTGTAAGAAACAACCAGCAGGACGATTTCAGAGAGGCCTGGAGGGACTTGCATGAACTGATGCTGAGTGAAACGAGCAGAACCAGGAGATCATCATACACAGCAACAACAGTATTACATGATGATCAATTCTGATGGACATGGCTCTCTGCAACAAAGAATTGTCTCAAACCAGTTCCAATTGTTCACTGAAGAAAACCATATACACCCAGAGAGAGGGAAATGAAATATGGACCACAACGTAACATTTTCATGATCTCTATTGACATTTGCTTGCATTGTGTTGCCTTTCTCTGATTCTTTTTTTTTCTTGTAGATAGGATTTTTCTTGCATAACTTCTCAAGCATTTCAACATTATTAACATGTAGTGGACTTCCTGCCATCTAGGGGAGGGGAGGGTACTGGGGGTAAAATTTGTAATGGAAAGCTTTGTAAAGATCAATGTTGGGGAACTACCCATACATATGCTATACAAATAAAAAGCTTTAATAAAAAAAAAGAAAAAAAGAAAAAAAAAAGAATTAAGAGTTAGTGAGTCACCATCAGGGTTTTTCTAGCTTGTTGCCCTTAAGTCCTGAACCAGGCCAGCAAGAGCTTCCCCTCAAGTCTGGAAACTGATAGACCCATTGGTCACCATTCTCCTCCTAAGGATTTATGAAGTTTGCACCAGATTCACCATCCTGAATCTCTTCTCCTGACCAATATTTCATCATTGCTAGAGCCTAAGTCCCACTCTGATGATTCAACAATGATCCAGGTGCAAGGATGCTGAACCTGACCCTCATGGATTGAGAATGTTCTGTGATCTCATTCAGAGCCTAACTTTTCCACCTCCTGTTTGGCCCTAATTTAATGAATCAGCTATTTCACAACAATAATTATGACTTGGGGCTTCCCACTGGACTTAAGAAAAAATATCTTGTCATTTAGTCATTTACTTGAGTGGTTAGCCGTTTCCTTCCCCAGCTCATTTTATAGATGAGGAAACTGAGACAAACCAGGTTAAATGATTTGCTCAGGATCACGTAGCTTGTAAGTGTCTGAGTGTTGACTTGAATTTAGGTCTTCCTGACTCCAGGTCTCTATTCACTATGCACCACTATGCCCATAGTAAGCATTAGCAGTGTGATTTGAACTCAGGTCCTCTTCCACTTCCCAAATAACACCCCGAATGGGATAAATAAGATCCCTGCAAAAGACCAGGTCCTTGGTAGCTGGCTAGGCCATAGGGAGAACTATTGACAAGAGAAGGCTTTTGTTGAATTACATGGAATTTAGGTGGACCTGTGTTATAGGGGACCCTGGTTGGATTTCCACAGCTACTCCCTGAGGCAAGCAGGAAGGAGCATAGACAGGATTATCTTATCTTTAAGTGGTATTCATTGTTGTCCCTACCCAGGCCTAAGTTGCAAATCGCCCATGTTGGATTCTTTGTCCAATTCTTTGCATTGACAAAATGATCATAACCCCACAGTTACAGTACCCAATGAACAGGCTAAGTGAGCCCATTTTGTAACATCTTCCCCCTTGTAATGGCAAGTTCCACTAGGGAACCCTGCCTGCCACCTCCCCCCTTGTTAATGACTAACTTATCTCTTACGATTTAGCCTGCCAATATCATAATTTAATCTTTACTTCTTGAGTCAGAGATTATCTAAGACTACAATTCTTTTGAGATACCTTATCACACTGGCTCAGAACCCCAATATATTTTGGGGTTTGACCCCATGCCCCAACATGTGGTGGCCCATATGGAGAGAGTCCTGAAAACAAATGTATTTTGGGGTCCCCCTGTGCTTCCATCACCCTCACATGCACCCAACCCCACTGTGGCTCCTAGCTGGTGCCTTCCCTCCATCTGTGGGGTACACCAAAAATATTGAGCTGTCAAGTTCTGGTGTCACCTCTGAAAGAATTCAGACTCAAACCACAAGGATATTTATTGGGGCATTTACTTGGGGTAAGGGGTGACAGATCCTATATGTCTCCTCCTTACGGGAGATAGACATCCTAGCAGAGTAAGATGAAGGATTAACTAAAGAAGGGGAGTAAGAAAGAGCAGGAGAATTGGGTAAAGCAGAGATATTGGGCAATCTCAGATATATTTAAACAATCTCATGGGAAAAAACCCCCCAGATAGGATATACATAGAAAAAGTTCTTTTGTTCTAGAAAGAAAGAGTCAGGATATAGTAGCTATTTGCAAGGCAAAAGGTCCCTTTGTAGAGTCAGGATATTGGGGCTGGGGAAACCTAAGATTCTATCCTATCTACTCAGTCTATATCTTTTATGTTATAGTTATTTGCCAATTGACCCCAGCATTAGAATGTAAATTCCTTGTTCGCAGGGAGCAACTTCCCTTTATTTGTTTCACCAGCTCTTAGCACAATGGCTGATATATAATAAGCATTTAATAAATGCTTATTGTTCCACTGATTGACTCCAGTGTAGAGGACTAAACCACACCCTCCTCTACCTGATGTAATAATAGACAGAATACAGATATACAGCAACCTTTGGCTAGGTACAGACTAGAAGCATTTCCAACTTGATGCCATATTGTAAATCCATTAGATAAGCATATCTCCATCAAGGTTAATGACAACAAATCATAGCTTGAAAGGCAGCTGTGGTCTAGTCGAGGAGCCCAGTACCAGAAACTAGAAGCTCTGGCTTCCAGTCCCAATCCTAACTACCACAAATCTGCTAGGTGACCTTAGATTGAACTTGGAGTCTAAAGACCTGAGTTCAAATCCCATATCTGACTCTAGCTGCCTATGTGACCCTAAACAATCTTTCAATTTCTCTAATTTCAAATGTCTCATCTGTAAAATGAGAGATTTGCACTAGGAGATTTCTGAGATCCCTTCAAGATTTATAAATGTTTATTAATTTTTAAGATTTATAAATCTTCAATCCTTCAAGTTTATGAATTCCTCTTTGGACCTCAGTTTCCTTTTCTATAAAATAAGAATACTGGACTAAATGATTCTGAAGTCCCATCCAACACTAACATCCTCTGATTCTAAACACCAAGGACCTTCTAAGAATTAGCAGAGACATTTTTTCCCCTAACCTCTCACTTCACCATGTAAAACATCCTGTGGTGGGGCTTGAGGAACAAAGCCCCAGACTCAGGATGTTTGGATACCAGGAGGCCCACATTTTATTATTTTTGATCTGGAATGTGAAAAGGATGCCAGAAACAGAATAGAAGCTAGGGAAAGAATGTCCTAGAATAAAATGTTGGCTTTTGGACATCTGGACCAAGAAGGCTTCCCTTTGCATCAATATGTAGCAAAGGTGAGAGCTGAATCTGAGCAACAACTAAGAATAATTGTAGTCCAGGGAATACACAGAGCAATTTTGTAAGAATCTGAGTAACTATAGTCTGAGAAATGTATACACTCGTATACACAGAGCAACTTTGTAAGAATCTGTATAATTATTAAGAGTAACTGTAGTCTGGGAAATATATACAATCATATATGTAGAGCAACTTTGTAAGAACCTGTGTAACTATTAAGAGTAACTGTAGCCTGGGAAATCTATATACTCATATACACAGAGCAACTTTGTAAGAATCTGTGTAACTATTAAGAGTAACTGTAGTCTGGGGAATATATACAATCATATACACAGAGCAACTTTGTAAGAATCTGTGTAACTATTGTCTAGGAAATATATACAGTCATATGCACAGAGCAACTTTGTAAGAAGCTGAGTAGCTGTTAAGAGTAACTATACTCCCGGAAATGTATATACTCATATACGTAGAGCAACTTTGTAAGAATCTGAATAACTAACATATACACTGGTATACAGCAGAGCAACTTTGTAAATTTGCCATGTTGGGGAGGGGGCACCATGGAGACAGGATGCTTCATACTCTGTCAGTTGTTTCATTGATCAGTTTTCTTTAAATTTTCTTTGTTGCAAATAAGAGTTCAATGGGGTTGGGGTGTTCAAATATTGTCTCAGATACGATCTGTGTGAACCTGAGCAAGTTATCTCTGGACCTCAGTTTCCTCATATGTAAAATGTAGAAGTTGAATTCAATGGCCTCTATAGTTTCTTAACTTTCTAAATCTAAGATTTTATGACCTTATACTTTTCATCTGCATGGTCTGTGTGCTTTATCCTAAGTGGCAATAATAAAACAGAGAACAGAAAGGGAAAAAATAGAAATATTGTAAAACTTCCATTTATTCCTTAGAAAAAGAAGCTACAACTACTCCTTAAGCTGGCTGGCATTAGTGTTTACCTGGAACTACAGCATTACAAGAGCAGCTAGAATCAGGAAGACTCATCTTCCTTAGTTCAGATCTGGCCTTAGATGCGTACTAGCTGTTAGACCCTGGTCAAGTCACTTCATCCTGTTTGCTTCAATTTTCTCATATGTAAAATTAGCTGGAGATGACACTGGTAAAGCCACCAGTATCTTTGCCAAGAAACCCCCAGTGGGGTTCAGACTCACCAAGAGTCTGAAATGACAGAGCAACAACCTAATTTGTACACATCATGTTATTTGATAGGTGTAGTTCTTCCCCCTACCTTCCTTCAGGAGGAAGCCCAATGACATCACAAGGATAATGACTTGCATGTGAGTAGTATTTAAGTGAGGCAGAGCTGTGCAAGGTCATCAAACCACACTCTCTCCTCCAGACTCAAGGCAGTCCAGTGCTACTGTAAAAGACTGTAGATGGCCTGGGATGCAGCACATCCCTAGCCTATCTAAATTAAGGTGTTTCCTAGGTCTCCTTTGTCAGAGGCAATAGCCATTCAAGGACCAAAGACTAGGCAAGACTGAGATAAAAGATGGCCTAGTTGGCCATCATAAAATTATCCTTCCTGGAGGGGAAGATTTGGGGGGCTTTCTGGCCAAAACAAAAAAAAATTGCTATTTCCATTCATTCTAAGTCACCAAAACTTAAACAAAGAGGCTCAGAATCTTGGGCTGGGGGAGGGGTATATTTATTGGTCATTCAATGAAAGCCAAAGTGATTTAGGCTTAAAAGCATAGTCAGGTAGCTCTATTTGAAATATAATAAACTTTTTAAAAGCCTATTTTTCTATATTCTTCAAGAAATCATAAATGAAAAATGCACAAAACAAAAAGTGCAATTTTATCCTAGTTTTTTGAAAATAATAATAATAAATAAAAATCATTAGGACAACTTTAGAGGCCACATGGCACAATGAAAAGTCTGAAGTCAAGTGTGAAAATATGTTTAGTATGATTATACATGTATGACCTATATGGGATTATTTGCTGTCTTGGGGAGAGAAGAGGTAAGGGAGGGAGAGAGGGGAAATGTGGAATTTAAAATTTAACAAAAATCTATTTTGAAAACATTCTAATATAACTTTAAAAAATACTATTAAGTAAAATAAAAGTTGAAACTTAAAAATAAATAAATAGCTAAAAAGGAAAAAAAAAGTCAAAAGTCCTGGATTCAAATCCTCTCTCTGACATTTATTATCCATAAACTTAATTAAATATCTTAAGTTGTTCAGTCTTTGTGGACAAATGAGACCTCAGAGGCTTCCCATCTAATGATCTCCCCATTAAGGAAACTGAAATTTAGGAGGTTGAGTTATTTTTTCAAAGTTCCAGGGATGGTCAATGACAAAATCAGGGTGGGGATGCTAGAGCTTTGATTCCCCAATTGCAGGAACAAGGGAAGGGCCCCATATTTTATTTATCTATAGCTTTCTCAGTGCCTTGGACAAAGCAAGCTTGTTTATCAAATCTGTTAGGGGGTGGGTTGTGGAATGGAGGTTGGACTAGAAAACCTCTGCGATCCCTTCTAACTCCTGATCTAGGACCCTATAAAGTCAAGAACGCATATTCAGCACCAAGTCACTGTCCACCATATACCTGAGTGTCACTGAGCTTAAAAAAGCCAAAGTCTCCCATTTCTCCAAAGCCATCTCCAGTTGTCTTGATCTATATCTGGCCACTGGATCCAGATGATTCCAGAGGAGAAAAGTAAGGCAGGTGACCTGGCACAATCCTCCCTCACTTAAATCTAGTTCACTTGCATATCATAGCATCACTTCCCTGACTGATATCTTGTTCTTCTTCAAGAAAGAAGAAAAAACAATAACAATAACAAACCACAACAGGCTCAAAGTACAGGCCCTGAGCCCCCAGAAAAATTCAGGTCTCTTTCTCACTAACCCTCTAGATGTTCAACTTCTTTTTCTTTTTGCTAAGATGCACCAAATCTCTATGTCTACTTCCTCTTCAACAAGTCCCAGTAAAGCCAGAAGTGAATTGTATTTTCCTGCAGTCCTTAAAAGCACACTGAAAATAATCCATCAATAACTTAAGTTTGGAACCCAAGATGGAACTAAAATTCTGAACCTGAGTCCAAGATAGGATAACAACAATCATGATAGCTAATATTTATATAATGCTTACTATATACCAAGCACTGTGTTAAGTGCCTTGCAATTCTTATCTTATTTGATCCTTGCAACAACCCTAAGAAGTAAAAATTTACAGATGAGCGAACTAAAACACGGAGGTTGCCCAGAGGTTTGGCCAGGGTCACATAGCTAACAAGGATCTGAGGCTGGACTTAGGTCTTCTTCCTAGGTCCAGGCCCAGTATCCTAATCTCTATGTCAACCAGCTGAGGCCAGTCAGCTAGCTCAAATACTATTGGGGAATTCTCTGATCTTAGGGATTGAAAGGCATAACAAGTGGAGTGAAGTCAAGGAATGCTAGTTACAACAGAAAGGGCTTATTATTGTGGAAGGAAGGGAGGGAACCACTTTTTGGGGTGGATGGGAAGATGTTAAGACAACATGATGCAGCAGATAAAGAATCAAAGGGCATGGATTCAAATCTTCCCTCTGACACTTAACTATTTAATATGTCCCTGTACTGGACACTTAATTCTTTCTGAATCTCAGTTTCTTTATCTGGAAAATTACCGTGTTCTTACTTAGGAAAACAAAATCACAGATTTAGAGTCAGAAGTGACCTCTCACTAACAAGAAATCAAAGCCCAGAGAAACTAAGCAACTTATTCATGGTTAAAAATCTTGGCAGAGCCAAGATTTGAATGCAAGTCTTGTGCCTCTCCAATGCATTGAGCTGCCTTATATGTGTATATGTTGTTTCCTTCCATTGAATGTTAGCTCCTTGAAGGCAGGGATTGTTTTCTCTTTCTCTTTGAAGCCCCAATGCCTAGCATATAGTAAGCACTTTAAAAATACTTTCTGATATCACCACTGGATCTGTATCCCAAAGGAATCATAAAAGAGGGAAAAGGAGCTACATGTGCAAAAATGTTCATCACAGCCCTTTTTGGGGGTGGCAAGGAACTGGAAACTGAGTGGATTCCCATGGCGAATGGCCAAATAAGTTATGGAATATGAAAGTAATGGAATATTATTATTCTATAAGAAATGATCAGCAGAAAATGACAGGAAAAGATAATGATGAATGTTGGAGGGGATGTGGGAAGGCTGGGACACTGATGCATTGTTGGTAGAGCTGTGAACGGATCCAGCCATTCTGGAAAGCAATTTGGAACTATGCTCAAAAAGTTATCAAACTGCGCATACCCTTTGACCCAGCAGCATTTCTATTGGGCTTATATCCCAAAGAGATCTTAAGGAAGGAAAGAGACCCACATGTGCAAGAATGTTTGTGGCAGCCCTTTTTGTAGTGGCTAGAAACTGGAAACTGAATGGATGCTCATCAATTGGAGAGTGGCTGAATAAATTATGGTATATGAATATTGTGGGATATTATTGTTTTGTAAGAAACGACCAGCAGGACAATTTCAGAGATGCCTGGAGAGAATTGCATGAACTGATGTTGAGTGAAATGAGCAGAACCAGGAGATCATTATACATGGCAACAACAATATTACATGATGATCAATTCTGATGAACATGGCTCTCTATAACAATGAAATGTTTCAAACCACTTCCAATTGTTCACTGAAGAAAGCCACATACACCCAGAGAGAGGGATGTGAAATGTGGACCACAACATAACATTTTCAGGCTCTCGATTGATGTCTGCTTGCATTGTGTTTCCTTTATCTGATTTTTTTTCTTGTAGATACGATTTTTCTTACACAACAATGATAAGTATGGAAATATGTATACATATATTCGATTTGTCAAGTATTTTAACATAATTAACATGTAGTAGATATCCTGCCATCTAGGTGGGGAGTAGGGGGGAAAAATTGTAACAGAAAATTACCCATACATATGTTTTGCAAATTAAAAAAAAAGAAATGATCAGCAGGATGATTTCAGAAAGACATGGAAAGACTTAACATGAACTGATGCTGAGTAAAGTAAGCAGAACCAGAGAACACTGTATACAGCAACAGCAAGATTATGTGATAACCAACTGTGATGGACTTGGCTCTTTTCAACAATGAGTTATTTAAGGCAATTCCACTAGACATGTGATGGAGAGAGGTATCTGCATCCAGAGAGAGGGCTGTGGGTAGAGAGTGTGGATCAAAGTGCATTATTTTCACCTTTTTCTGATGATGTTTGTTTGCTTTTTTTCTCATGTTTTTTTTTCCTTCTAATCTGATTTTTCTTATGCAGCATGGCAAATATGGAAATATGTTTAGACGAACTGCACATGTTAAACTTATATGAGATTGCTTACTATCTAGGAGAGGGGGATAGGGGAGGGAGGGAGAAAAATTTGGAACAAAAAGTTTTGCAAAGGTGAAAAGCTGAAAACTATCTTTGCATGTATTTGGGGGGAAAATACTATTTTTTTTAAAATCTAAGTTCCTCATGGGCACAGATTGTTTCCTCTTTCTCTAGTAAGCACATATTAATGTTTTCTATCTGGAGAATATACTGAAAGATAGAATGCCAAAGTTGATATAGACACCAGCTTCTTAAACCATGGGTCATGATCCCCTATGGGGTCTCATAATTGAATGTGGGGAGGTCACAAAATTTTGATTTATTATTAGCAAATGTTTTATTTGCATACCTATTTTATATACCTATATATCCAAGATGACATAAAAATGTCTTAGACAAAAAGGAGTCATAAATGAAAAAGCTTAAGCAGTCCTGGGGTAGATGACCTCTACATTCTCCTTCAGCTGAAATTCATGATCCTACACTGAATCATGATGACAAAACCTATTCAGGGAAACAGTGGCCTGTCCACAGTCCCCCAGCTAACAGCATGGCCAAAAATGGAATTCACTTCTCTGATTCCCAGTTCATTATCTCCAATCAGCTAGTAAAGCAGCAGGGAGAATTAAGATTTTGGATCATTTTAAACAGATTTAAGATTTGTTAGTGTTGCTTATTTTGAAATAAATCCAAAGACTTGAATCTAGGGTCAGTTTGTTCTTAAAGGCTCCAATAGCAGTGTGAGAGATGGATAATAGCACTGAGTAGATTGGCAGAGGTTTCTCTGTCAATGAATACAGGCAATTAGAGGTCCCTTTTGACCACGAGACCCACCTTTTGGCCGTCTCCACGGACTTTTGCTCAGCCAGCTCCTTCTCCAGCTCTCTCTCTTTGGCCTCTTTCTGCCCAATGGGGCAATCCTCGGGCACAGTAAACAGTGATAAGGCATCTTTGCTGTCTTCCTCTCGGAGCACCTTGGCAAACACCTTTTCGGCCAGCAATCGGACCTGCTCATCCACCTCCGAAATGTTCAGCTTGGGGAACTGTCGAGGCATCTCAGCTAACAAAAATGAGAACAAGAAATTGGTGTTCATTAAGTGAAGAGTGGCACTAATTATTGGCAGGAAGATCCAAGCAAGCTCTGAACAATCTTATATAAGTCCAGCAGGGGGACTTTGCATTTTATCTGATCCTTTATTAGGTTGTCCCAAACAGGAGAAATACAAACTCTGGGAGTGGAAATAGTTGGAGAAAAGCCAGAGACATTTGTTTGACATTTTTTTCCTGCAAAAGGAAAATGGCGGCTCGCTGGAACCCCCTTCTCCCTTAGGTTAGGTTATTTCCACATTCTAAATACCTACACATCTTCTCAATTTATATCTCTAGCCTGGACACTTGTCCATCCACCTGAAGTTTTAGACCAGGGGTGGGGAACCTTTTTTCTGCCAAGAGCCATTTGGATATTTATAACATTTATGGGTCACACAAGATTATCAGTTTACAGAACTCAAACAATGGGAAGTTGTTGCATCTAGCCTTCAGCTCATCATCGCTTGTGGTTGCCTTAGCAAATGATCCTGCAGGCTGGATATTCCCCACCTCTGTTTTAGACACACATATTAGGCTGACTATAAGTCATCTCAGCCTCAATTTCACTTCATTTTCATGTAAGAAAGTGTGCTATGCTAGGATAAAAAAGACCCAAAATAGTCCCCACCCTTAAGAAGCATATTCTATTAGGAAGAACAACATATAAATATACACATAAGAAGTTTATATGTGTATATATGTATAGATAGATAGATAGATAGATAGATAGATAGATAGATAGATAGATAGATAG
>JAJPUD010023604.1:574-19773 GCA_023553655.1 Myrmecobius fasciatus
AATGAAGAGGAAATTAGAGCAATAATTAGGAGTTACTTTGCCCAACTTTATGCCAGTAAGTTTGATAATCTAAATGAAATGGAGGAATATCTACAAAAATATAGATTGCCCAGGTTAACAGAAGAGGATATAAATTATTTAAATAGCCCCATATTAGAAAAAGAAATAGAACAAGCTATTAACCAACTCCCTAAGAAAAAATCTCCAGGGCCAGATGGATTTACATGTGAATTCTACCAAACATTCAAAGAACAATTAATTCCAATACTACATAAACTATTTGAGAAAATAGGGACAGAAGGTATACTGCCAAATTACTTCTATGAGACCAATATGGTGCTGATAGCTAAACCAGGTAGGGTGAAAACAGAGAAAGAAAACTATAGACCAATTTCCCTAATGAATATTGATGCAAAAATTTTAAATAAGATATTAGCAATGAGATTACAGAAAGTCATCCCCAGGATAGTACACTATGACCAAGTAGGATTTATACCAGGGATGCAGGGCTGGTTCAATATTAGGAAAACTATCAGCATAATTAATTATATTAATAACCAAACTAACAAAAACCATATGATTATCTCAATAGATGCAGAAAAAGCCTTTGATAAAATCCAACACCCTTTCCTATTAAAAACACTAGAGAGTATAGGAATAAATGGGCTTTTCCTTAAAATGATCAGTAGCATCTATTTAAAACCATCAGCAAGCATCATATGTAATGGAGACAAATTAAAACCATTCCCAATGAGATCAGGAGTGAAACAAGGCTGCCCATTGTCACCATCACTATTTAATATTGTATTAGAAATGTTAGCTTTAGCAATAAGAGAAGAAAAAGAAATAAAAGAAATTAGAGTAGGTAAGGAAGAAACCAAATTATCACTCTTTGCAGATGACATGATGGTATACTTAGAGAACCCTAAAAACTCAACTAAAAAACTACTAGAAACAATTCACAACTTTAGCAAAGTTGCAGGATTCAAAATCAATCCACATAAATCATCAGCATTTTTATATATTACCAACAAAATTCAGCAGCAAGAGATACAAAAAGAAATTCCATTCCAAATAACAGATGATAGGATAAAATATTTGGGAATTTATCTGCCAAGGAAAAGTCAGAAACTATACGAACTAAACTACAAAACACTTTCCACACAAATAAAATCAGATCTAATCAATTGGAAAAACATTAAGTGCTCATGGGTAGGCAGAGCGAATATAATAAAAATGACAATACTACCCAAATTAATCTACTTATTTAGTGCCATACCAATCAAACTCCCAAGAAATTATTTTACAGATCTAGAAAAAATAGTAGCAAAGTTCATTTGGAAGAATAAAAGGTCAAGGATTTCAAGGGGATTAATGAAAAAAAAGGCAGATGAAGGTGGCCTTGCTGTACCAGATCTAAAACTATATTATAAAGCAGCAGTCATCAAAAGCGTTTGGAACTGACTAAGAAACAGAGCAGTCGATCAGTGGCACAGGATAGGTTATCAGGATAATCTAGGCAATAACCTTAACAATTTAGTGTTTGATAAAACCAAAGACCCCAGCTTTTGGGATAAGTACTCACTATTTGACAAAAACTGCTGGGAAAATTGAAAACTAGTGTGGAAGAAATTAGGGCTTGACCCATACCTAACACCACATACCAAGATAAGATCTAAATGGGTTCATGATAGATATAAAGAGTGATTCTGTAAGCAAATTAGAGGAACGTAGTATAGTTTACCTCTCAGACCTGTGGAGATGGAATGAATTTATGTCCAAAGAAGATCTGGAACTCCTAATTGAACACTAGGTAGATAATTTTGATTATATTAAGTTAAAAAGTTTCTGTACAAATAAAACTAATGCAGACAAGATTAGGAGGGAAGCATCAAATTGGGAAATCATCTTTACATTTAATGGTTCTGATAAAGGCCTCATTTCTAAAATATATAGAGAATTGTCTCACATATATAAACATTCAAGCCACCCTTCAATAGATAAGTGGTCAAGGGATATGAACAGACAATTTTCAGATGATGAAATTAAAACCATCTCTAGTCATATGAAAAGTTGCTCCAAATCACTATTGATCAGAGAAATGCAAATTAAGACAACTCTGAGGTAGCACTGTACACCTGTCAGATTGGCTAAAATGAAAGGAAAAGATAACAATGAATGTTGGAGGGGATGTGGGAAAACTGGGACACTGATGCATTGTTGGTGGAGCTGTGAACGGATCCAACCATTCTGGAGAGCAATTTGGAGCTATGCCCAAAAGTTATCAAACTGTGCATACCCTTTGACCCAGTAGTGTTTTTATTGGGCCTATATCCCAAAGAGATCTTAGAGGAGGGAAAGGGCCCCACATGTGCAAGAATGTTCGTGGCAACCCTTTGTGTAGTGGCTAGAAACTGGAAAACTGAAGGGATGCCCATCAATTGGAGAGTGGCTGAATAAATTATGGTATATGAATGTTATGGAATATTATTGCTCTGTAAGAAATGACCAGCAGGACGATTTCAGAGAGGCCTGGAGAGACTTGCATGAACTGATGCTGAGTGAAATGAGCAGAACCAGGAGATCATTATACACAGCAACAACAATATTACATGATGATCAATTCTGATGGACATGGCTCTCTGCAACAAAGAATTGTCTCAGACCAGTTCCAATTGTTCACTGAAGGAAACCATATACACCCAGAGAGAGGGATATGAAATATGGACCACAACATAACATTTTCAGGCTCTCTATTGAGGTTTGCTTGCATTGTGTTTCCTTTCTCTGATTTTCTTTTTTTTTCTTGTAGATAGGATTTTTCTTGCACAACTTGTCAACTATTATTACATTATTTACATGTAGTGGACTTCCTGCCATCTGGGGGAGGGGAGGGGCCTGGGGGTGAAATTTATAATGGAAAGTTTTGTAAAGATCAATGCTGGGGAACTACCCATACATATGTTATACAAATAAAAACTTTAATAAAAAAAGTTTTTGTACAAACAAAACCAATACAATCAAGATTAGGAGGGAAGCAATAAATTGGGAAATCATCTTTACATTTAAGGGTTCTGATAAAGGTCTCATCTCTAAAATATATAGAGAATTGTCTCATATTTATAAAAATTCAAGACATTCTCCAATCAATAAATGGTCCAAGGATATGAACAGACAATTTTCAGAAGATGAAATTCAAACTAATTGTAGTCATATGAAAAGGTGCTCCAAATCACTATTGATCAGAGAAATGCAAATCAAACAACCCTGAGGTATCACTACACACCTGTCAGATTGGCTAAAATGACAGGAAAAGTTAATGATGATTGTTGGAGGGGATGTGGGAGGGCTGGGACACTGATGCATTGTTGGTGGAGCTGTGAATGGATACAGTCATTCTGGAGAGCAATTTGGAGTTATGCTCAAAAAGTTATCAAACTGTGCATACCCTTTGACCCAGCAGCATTTCTGTTGGGCTTGTATCCCAAAGAGATCATAAAGGAAGGAAAAGGCCCCACATGTGCAAGAATGTTTATGGCAGCCCTTTTTGTAGTGGCTAGAAACTGGAAACTGAATAGATGCACTTCAATTGGAGAATGGCTGAATAAATTATAGTATCTGAATATTATGGAATACTATTATTCTGTAAGAAATGACCAGCAGGGGGCAGCTAGGTGGCGCAGTGGATAGAGCACCAGTCTTGAAGTCAGGAAGACCTGAGTTCAAATCTGACCTCAGACACTTAACATTCCCTAGCTGTGTGACCCTGGGCAAGTCACTTAACCCCAATTGCCTCAGAAAAAAAAAAAAAAAAAAAGAAATGACCAGCAGGATGATTTCAGAGAGGCCTGGAGAGACTTGCATGAACTGATGGTGAGTGAAATGAGCAGAACCAGGAGATCATTATATACAGCAACAACAATACTCTATGAAGATCAATTCTGATGGACATAGCTCCCTTCAACAATGAAACATTTCAAACCACCTCCAATTGTTCACTGAAGAAAGACATATACATCTAAAGAGAGGGATGTAAAATGTGGACCACAACATAACATTCTCATACTCCTTGAGTGATGTTTGCTTACATTGTGTTTCCTTTATCTGATATGTCTTTTGTGTAGATAAGATTTTTTTTGCACAAGAATGATAAGTTTGGAAATATGTATACATATATTTGATTTGTCAAGTATTTTAACATAATTAACATGTAGTGGATATCCTGCCATCTAGGGGAGGGGTGGGGAGTTGGGGGGAAAAATTTGTAACAGAAAGCTTTGTAAGGGTTAATGTTGAGGAATTACCCACACATATGTTATACAAATAAAATAAAATAAAATAAAAAGAAAATGGAAATATTAATAGTATCTACCTATTAGGGTAATTGGGAGGATAAGATGATGGTGGTAAGGGGTAAACTCATTAAAAAAAGATATAACAAAAACAAAAGGTGTCGATATCCCCCCCCAATTGAAAAAAAATAGAAAAAGTCAGCTTTTATTTCATATCTTGCATTACCTTCAACATTCTTTTTGCTCTATAGATCTGGCTACAGGAGGTAGATTGTTGGTCACTGCTGTTGCCTTGGAGTAGGCAGCTTCTCTGCTTGGTCTCCAGATTATGTTTTGCATTAGTTATGTACTCTTCTCTCTTTACTTTTTTCCTGTTCAAAGGATTCTAATTCTCTCTTCCTAGTTCTTTCTGAGAATCTAAATTAGTGCCAATATCTACAAGATTTTTTCTGTTTTCCTCTTAATGCACCCTTCTTAAATCGAGTTTGTATCCATTTTGTGTATATACTTACATGTATATGTGTTGTTTCTCCCATCATAAAGTAATTTCCTTGATATCAGGGACAGATTTATTTTTGTCATCACATTCCCAGTGCCTTGCACAGTGCCTGGCATATAGTAAAGGCTTAATATATATGTTTGTTGATCAAATTATTTATTGAATAGATTTTGTTTTCCTAGAAGAGACTTCAACTTTGGCCCTATAAATGGGCTCAAATTGGTATGTTCAGGGATAAAGCATGCATGCATGAATAAGCACTTATTAGGCACTTATAGGACCTGTGATTAGAGTAGGATATATAAATACAAGGTAGATGTTCCCTGCCATCAAAGCATTATATTTGGAGAAAATAACATATAAAAGGGACCTAGGAAATAGAGTATCCAGTATGGTGGTATTCTTTGGTAATGTCCTGGAAGTGATTTGGAGATTGGTTCTTGTTATGGGGAGGTGAAAACTCACCCATCTCTCAGTTTCTTCAGCTTCATTCATCCTAAATCTATTCTTACTTCACTTTAACTTCCAGTGCTAGGTCCTCCAGGGTTCATAATCCTCATCCCTGCACCATCTTCACTTCTTTTCATAGTTTTGACTCTGTAGTTAGCCAGTCCAACTCTTCTTTCATTATGTGTCAATTGCCCTTGAATCTCTTTCCTCCTTATTCTGTTGATAGTCATATCTTGCTAAACTCAACCCCTTTGGTACTTCTATCTTACTCTCTATACTCTTTCTTCTCCCCCTCCTCCCACATTCCTACCTTCATTTTTTTGCATGCTCTCAGAGAAAGTTAGCAACCTGATTGAGTAAGTTCATTACAAATTTATGTTATCTATTCTCAATTAAATCTTCAGCGCTGCAGGTAATCTCATTCTTCCTTGATTGATTGACTATCACACTCTCTACAACATCCATTACAAACCTTTGTCTCTAAACCTCTTAGCATTACCCTCCTTTCTTACTGTCTGCTTCTGTAAAGAAACTGACCTCCAATTTTGTTGTTGTTGTTACTTAGCTTTTTCAGTCAATTTTGACTCTTTGTGACTCTATTTGGATTTTTTTTAAAAGATGCTGGAATGCTTTCACCATTTCTTTCTTCCTCTTATTTTATAGGTAAAGAAACTGAGGAAGACAGGGTTAAGTGACTTGCCCAGGGTCATGCAGCTAAGTAACTGTGATTCTGGATTTGAACTCAGATCTTTCTGAATCCAGGCTTGGCTCTCTAACCACTGCGCCACTAACTGCCCCTGCTTCCAACTTTACTAAGTAAATAAAGACTACCTCTTGTGGTCTTTCCTCCCATTCCACTTTTCTTTATCATTTTTATCCTTCTTTTCTTTTCTTTTGCTGAAGTGACTTTTATCATCTTCAGCCTCTCTTTATGTACTGACTCCTTTCCCACCACCTTTAAACATCTTGTGTTTTTTTTCTTATTTATAAATAAGACATCTTTTAAAAAATTAATTCAGCCATTTCTTCCAGTTATTACCCAATCTTTTTTTTGTTCATATCTGCACTCCTAAAAAGGGTCACCTATACATATCACTTCCATTTCTTCATTTCTCAAAGACTTCAATTTCTTGTACTCTGTCATTGTTTCCACAACTGAATGAAACCATTAGCTCTTGGGTTATCACAATCTCTTAACATCTATTCCCAGTGGTCTTCTCTCAGCCCTTAAATCTCCTCCTATTTGACCTCTCTGGAACTTGTGACATTTTCAACTTCTTTTTTTTCCTTTGGTCTTATCATCTCTCTTCCCTTGTCCTAAAGGAGCCCCGATTTTTCAGTTGGTTATTTAGGAATTGATGCCTGTCCAAATTTACATCCCCATTTTTGGCCATTGGATTGTACTAACATTCTGCTTCATATTTTTCTAAAGATCACTGACATCAGTAACTTGTGTACACAAGTAATCTTGTGTACAGATCATAATCTCCTCATATCATGTGCACAGTCTCATGGGTTTCTGTGACCAAAAGATTCATCACTCAGTGACCAATCTTCTGATGAGGAGCCATTTCAGACTTGGCTAAGCTGCTCCTCAAAGTAAACACATCACCACGCCTCTGTGCAGTAGTGTGTTGGTAAATGTTAAACAATCTACTCTCTGAAAAAACTGTATGTAGGACATTCAGGTTTAATTAAGCAGTATTAACCTTTTCTTCATTCCTTTCTTAAGTCTAGACAATCAAGGAAACAATAAATCAAGCCCTGGTTTGTAATGCTTGCTGCTTTCTGGGGTGTAAATGCTCACACTGAAAACTAAACAAGAGACTCATTAGGACTGGCTCCAGAATACCTTTGCATAGTGGATAGAGGGCCCAACTTGGAATTAAAAAGACCCAAGTTAAATTCTTACCTAATTATTTATTATTATTATGTCAAATTACAGTTGTTAAAATATCAGAAAATTCCCTAAGTTCAAGAGACCCAGTTTTAGGTCTTTTAATATTTTGTTGATATTGGCATTGAAACACTGCTATACATTTTATTTCCCCCTGCTCTTATTACATGATTAACCCAGCCTTTTCTCTGCTTGTACATTTATTTTCTGGATGAATCACTGATGGACACTCCACATATACAAATAAACATTGGTAATAAGTTATGATATGCAATAGGTATTGGGTCTGATATGATAGAAGCAAAATGACTTAGTGGAAAGAATTGTTGATTTAGAATCAGGAAAATCCTTGGTTCAAATTCTGCCTCTGATAGTCATTAGTTGTGCTGTAGTCTACTCTCTAGGGTATATATCTATAGTCATGAATAGCTTACAATTTGCATCTGTGAGGGAGAAGTCCCCACACTTGGAGTTCTCTATGCTGTTGAGTTCATAGCTATTTGTGAATGATTGAGATAATATAGTGCCAAATTCTTTGAGACAGCCTTCTGTGACCTGCTTTGGGGGTATCTGGAAGAAAAAAGGACTGAAAAATTCATTCTTGCTTGAAATGGGCTTTCCTCCATCTGTCACCTTCTTTTCTTTCTTTTGTTAAATCTCTGTGACTTGATTCAGAGCTTGAACTTGTCCTTGCCAAGAGATGCTTCTTGGTTGGGCCATTGCTCACTTAGCCTTTCTTTCTCCAGAGCAAGTTTTTCAGAGTGGTTCCAGGCTTTGTTTGACATTATTTTTAAGAACATCATTGCCTCCTGTCAGTCATAAAAAGGAAAGGTCTTGGGAGTAATTTCCCAATTCTTGGTCTTCTCTCTCATACATCTGATTCTTTCATGGGTTATGATTTGAGGTTTCTTTGCTGAAATTGTGTACTTCTATGTTGCCTAACTGTGTAATTCTACTTATGTTTAAATTTTAAAATATTTTTATTTTATTTTACTTCATGGCTCTTACATATTATCTTTATCGGACATTTGTATGCATGCTAGCAGAGGGCAAATAACAGCTTCTCACTTCTAAGGCAGCTTTGTTTTAGGTATTTTTCCTGTCTGTGGGCAGCAAGTGGCAGAGTGTTGACCCTGGAATCAAGAAGACCTGAATTCAAATCTGACCTCACACACTTACTGGCTGGACAAGTCGCTTAACTCTGTCTCAGTTTCCTCATTTGTAAAATGAATTGGATCTGATGGACATGGCTCTCTTCAACAATGAAATGTTTCAAACCACCTCCAATTGTTCACTGAAGAGAGCCATATACACCCAGAGAGAGGGATGCGAAATGTGGACCACAACATAACATTCTCATACTCCTTGATTGATGTTTGCTTACATTGTGTTTCCTTTATCTGATATATCGTTCGTGTAGATAAGATTTTTCTTGCACACCAATGATAAGTTTGGAAATATGTATACATATATTCGATTTGCCAATATTTTAACATAATTAACATGTAGTGGATATCCTGCCATCTAGGGGGAGGGGTGGGGAGTTGGGGGGAAAAATTTGTAACGGAAAACTATGTAAGGGTTATTGTTGAAGAATTACCCACACATATGTTATTCAAATAAAATAAAAAAAAAAATTTGTAAAATGAATTGGAGAAGAAAATGGCAAATGGAGGTTTCTTTGCTAAGAAATCTCAAAGAGATTCATGAAGAGTTGGATATGACTGAAAATGACTAAACAACAGCACTTTCTACTTGTTGGTGAAGAACTGGTATATTCAAAAGAATCCTTAGCAAGTTCTGATTGCTCAAAAGTTTATCATTTGAAAAGTAATGTAGTAGCTGAATGTAGAATATGAATGTAGAGTTGGGAGGAGATGGGTTGATGCTCAGCTATAGTTACCTCTTCGCAATCTTGTAGGAGTTTGGTTTTTTGAGTTGAACCCTCAGAGGCCAGGTTATAGGATAATACTGGCATAGATCAATCAGACTGTTTTTTTCTCAACTTATGAATGGTGTTCCAAAAAAGAAAACTTTTTCTCCTACTATTATTCTTTACTCTTTGATGTCTGGTAGACTGCTACAAAAGTTATCAAAACTATTGGGGGATTTTTGGTAATTGAATACAATTATTGGGGTGTAAAATCATCTGTAGATTCACTGAAAATATCTTTGAAACAATTCTTGGAAAAAATAGAATAGAGATGATAAAAACTTCATCCTTTGCAAAGTACTAAGCACTGCTTAGCCATGTTTGACCCTTTCTTTAAGACTCCATTTAGGATTTTGTTGGCAAAGATACTGGAGCAGTTTAACATTTCCTTCCAGCTCATTTTACAGATGAAGGAATTGAAACAAACAGGGTTAAATGACTTACCCAGGGTTACATTTGATTTGAATTCAGGAAAAGGCACCATCCTGACTCCAGGCCTGACACTACACACTGCACTCATTCATTAATTCAATCATTGATGCACCCTGTTCTTGGTTCTAGTACTTTGTCTGTTGATTACTTCTTATTCATCTTATATATAGCTTATTTGTACGTAGTGGTTTGCATTTTGTTTCTCTCCCTAGATTGTGAGCTCCTGGGTGCAGGAACTGTATTTTGCCTTTCTTTGTATCTCCAGCATTTAGCACAGTGCCTGACACAAAGTTGGTGTTTAATAAATTCTTCTTGATTGACAATTATAGGAATTTCTCATATGTATATGATAATTACTTACAATAAGAAATATGTTGTTATAGGAACTTACTTGGGAAATCACACAAGATTTCAAAGATTTAGTGAAGTTAAGATGTTTAGAACTTTACATTTAGAATTAGGAACATCAAAACATAGGACTGAAGAGCTGGAAAAGTCTGTAGAGATCATTTACTCCAACACTGTTATTTTTCAGATGTGGAAATTGAAGATCTCACTGAACCAATACCACTCCAAAAGGTAGCACTAGGACCAACAGCAGCTTGGTTTAATGGAAAGAACATTGAATTTGGAGTTCAGAAATGTGGGTTCCAAACCCAGCTCTGTTATTTACTATGTGCATGATCTTTTGCAATCCATCTATCCTCTGTAAGTATATATTTCAATTAAGGGTATTTTTTTCACTTTTATATACTATGGATTTGCAAGGAAGGAGGGAGATTTCAATTTAAATAACAAAGAGCTTCAATAAGCACTTCTTGTTGTTCAATCATTTCAGTCATGTTTCACTCTTAGTGACCCCAATTTGGGGTTTTCTTGGCAAAGATACTGGAGTGGTTTACCATTTCCTTCTCCAATTCATTTACAGATGAGGAAACTGAGGCAAACAGGGTTAAATTATTTGCTCAGGGTTATATAGCTAGTGTCTGAGATCAGATTTGAATTTAGGAAGATGCATCTAGGCCCTGAACTCTGTCCACTGCACCACCTACCTGCCCACAATAAGCATTTATTAAGACACTACTTATCAGCCAGGAACTGTTTTAGATGCTGGAGAAAATGAAAATATTAATAAGAGATAGTCCTCATTCTCAAAAAGTGTGAGTTTTTATGACTTCATAGTGTTGTCTAGGCTCAGTCTTATCTATAAATGCCAATAAGTGACCTAAAAATGTTAGGAATTTTAAGTTCTCTTTCCTAATGTCTGTGATACATAGACAGGGAGTGTGCTGGAGCCAACTCATACCTGCTTAAATGCTAATTGTTAAATTTTCAGTGTGAAAATTTCACTTATAACTCAGAAATCAGCAAATTTTACAAAGCAGGGCTTGATTTATGGCCTTGTTGATTGTCAAGGTTTAGGGGAAATGTGAATAACAGATTAAATTTTTAAAAAACATCACATATAAAATTTTAACTAGTTGTTAAGCATTTACCAGCTTACCACTATATATAGGGTAGGGTTTCACAACAGATAGAATGATGGACTTCTTGTCAGAAAAATCTGGGTTCAAATCCTGCCACCAACACTTGATAGTTATATAACTTTGGGCAAGTAACTGATCTCATGAGCATCCATATAGGAATAAAACCTTGGGGACACTGGCTACTGCTGGATCACTGGTAGTCATGTGGCAAGCCATAACTATTGCTCAGAGAGCAGTCATGGTGGAAAAGCTATTCATTCAGTTTGCTGGCACAAACACAGCTAGAGTCTCAGTGTAAAAATGGAACTTTATTCCCAAATAGTCCTCCAGGGGAAAACATTAAACTCAAGCTATTTCTCCTCAACTGCAAGGCCAGATGTTTTGTTCCTCTGCTTTTCTTTCCAATAATTATGGTTCAGAATGGGAAAGTGCATTTTTATTTATTTTCATTTATTTATTTTTGATTTATTTCTCTCCTGCTCCTAGAAGAACTCAAGGCAGATTACAGATTAACACACAGTGTAAAGGTATAATATAGCATTTAAACATGAAAACTGAGTCCATGGAAAAGGAGAAGAAGGCATAAGTGCTCTCAGACCCCAAACCTGAGTTGATTGCTATACTGGGGCAATAAATTTGACTATTTTGTAGCTGCTATGGGAAACATGCAGAATTGGAGACTTTTTGTTTTCTTAGAACAGAAAGTATACTTATTCATCTACATAAACAAATGTGGACACTGTTCTTTTCCATACATTCTTTGGTCTAGTTATAATGATTTTGGCTAGGCAATGTCATAGTGCATAAAGTGTTGGGCTTGGAGTCAGGAAGACTCATTTTCCTGAGTTCCAATCTGATCTCAGACACTCAATAGCTGTGTGACCCTGGGCAAGTCATTTAACCCTGTTTGCATCAGTTTCTCCATGTGTAAAATGAGCTGAAGAAGGAATGGCAAACTTCTCCAGTATCTTTAGTAAGAAGACGCCCAAATGGGGTCATGAAGAGTTGGACAGGACTGAACAACAACAATACTAGTCTACTTATTCTTCCTCACACACCCATTTTCACTACCTTTACACTGATTGCCCTCTATGACTGGAATGGTTTCTTTTCTTATATAGTTCTTTCCTTAAAGTTACTGATGTCCTTCAAGACTCAACTTAAGCGTCACTTGCTGAGAGAGATCTTTCCAGGTCCCGTTAGCAGCTAAAGCTCCTCTTCTAAAGTTGATTTCTTTCTACTATATCTGTATATTTTATATATTTGTGTATTCTCTCCACAGAATATAAGATAGAATATAAGATTTTTCTGAGCAAGGGCTAATTTTTGTTTGTCTATTTATGTCCCCAGCATTTAGCACAGTGTCTGGAACATAATAAACTTAATAAATTTATTACTTGATTTGATCAATTGGAATTTCCAAAATTCATCAAACAAGGATTCATTAAGTAGTTTTTCATATGAAAGCCATTCAGTTGAGGCAGATTGGTAGCACAACGAATAGAATATTGGACCTAGAGTCAGGAAGATCTGAATTCAATTATTTCTTCAGATACTTAACTTTAGTTAAGTCAATTAACTTGTCTGCCTCAGTATGCTCAGTTACAAAATGGAATATTAATAGCAATATTTCCTAGGGTTGTTGCAAGGTTAGAGTGAGATATTTGAAAAGCACTCTGCAAACCTTAAAGTTCTATGTAAATGCTTGCTATTATAAGTAATACAAAAATCAGGTAGTATATATATATATATATATATGTATATATATATATATACTATAATGTATATAATATATACAAACATACTATTGTCACTCAGAGACAATTTCTGGTATTAATAATCAATTTATTAATTAGACTAGCTAGTAACCAAAGGCTCCAAAGGAGACTCTGAAATACCTTTAATCTGATGTGTTTCTTCTGATAGAGCTCTCCCACAACAAGTAAAGCTTGATTCTGATTGATGAACTTTTAACGAGAAGGTGGTCTAGAAAATCTTCAACTTCTCTTTCTGAGAATGTGACGTGATCCAAGAGACTCATCAGTCTCCACCAATTTGGGCAGACCTTTCTGGCAATTTGTTCCCCCCTTTCATGAGCCAGGTTACTGCAAACTCTAATGAAATGACCAAGATCACATGAATGGCTCTTGGTAACTCTTGGTGGAAAGACCAGACCTTGGGGAAAAAAGCCAGACTAGCATTTGAGTGGGACCCTGCCCAACTTAGAGAACAGGTACCTTGGGGGTTAATCATATCACTCAGTCATGCCATTTAGAGATCAATTGGCCTTTTTAAGAGAGTGGTCTTAATGAAAATATGAGGGAAAAAGATGAATCACAAATCAATAATTAGTTATGAATATAATTGCCTGATATTAATTTCTTTCACTATATGTTTACATATCTACATACTAGCTATTATATGAACTAATATCTCAATTCTGCCCTCGTGAAAGACTCAAGGATACTGTGTAATCATTGGGTTCTTATATCCATGTTTCTGAAGACACAAAGTTAAAATGTATTATGTGGAATGCATATCTGCAAGAGGCTGACAATATGGTCTATGTCCTTTGTTTTCCCATGGGTTAACTTAATACAGGAATAGAACATGGAAAATCTGGCTGAATGTATTGCTACCATGGCAGCTAAGTTGTATCCCTAAGTGATCAGATGCTTTAAATGAGATTTGGGGAGCAGCTCATCATATTTTGTGTATAACCAAATTCCCCAACAAGTATCTGTGATGTGGCTAGTCTATTTTGCTTATTTAAGTGAGAGTCATAAGGTTTGGACACCAAACTCAAGGGAAGCAAGGTGATTCTGAAAGGATCCCTCCCCTTTTTTAAACCTTATTTTACCACCTTTTCCTTCTTTTTCCCAGTATGATAGCCCTTCCTCCTCTAGTTTTTTTTTCATATTATCAAAGTAATATCTAATTAATTATACCCCCAAACTTTAAGTATCCCCATGTAGAAATAAAGTTGTCAAGACTCCTTTCCTTTTTACCTTTTTATGCATCTCTTGAGTTCTGTGTTTGGATGTCGAATTTCTTGTTCAGATCTGGTCTTTTCATGAGAAATAGGTGAAATTCACTGATATCATTGAATGACCATCTTCTTTCCTGGAAGATAATGCTCATTCTAGCTGGATAGGTTATTCCTTGGATGTAATCCAAGTTCCTTTGCCTTTCAGAATATCTGGTTCCAGGCCCTTCAATCCTTCAATGTGGAGGCTGACAGATCTTGTGCGATTCTAATTCCAGTTCCTTGGTATTTGAATTGTTTCTTTCTAGCTGCTAGCAATATCTTTTCCTTGGTGCGATAGTCCTGAAATTTAGCCATGATATTCCTTGGGGATTTAATTTTGGGGTCTCTTTCAGGAGGTGATCGGTGAATTCTTTTGATGGTGATTTTGTCTTCTGATTCTAAAACATCAGGGCAGTTTTCTTTCAAGATTTCCTGGAAGATAGTGTTTAGATTCTTTTTTTTCATCATGGCTTTCAGGAAGTCCAATAATCCTTAGCTTGTCTCTCCTAGATCTATTTTCCAAGTCAGTTGTTTTTCCTAGGAGAAATTTCATATTTTCTTCTAATTTTTCATTTTTAAGACAACTCTGACATATCACTACACACCTGTCAGATTGGCTAAGATGACAGGAAAAATAATGATGAATGTTGGAGGAGATGTGGGAAAAGTAAGACACTGATACATGGTTGGTGGAACTGTGAATGGATCCAACCATTCTGGAGAACAGTTTGGAACTATGCTCAAAAAGTTATCAAACTGTGTTTACCCTTTGACCCAGCAGTGTTTCAATTGGGCTTATATCCCCAAGAGATCTTAAAGAAAGGAAAAGGACCTACATGTGCAAAAATGTTTATAGCAGCCCTTTTTGTAGTGGCTAGAAACTGGAAACTGAATGGATGCCCATCAATTGGAGAATAGCTAAATAAACTATGGTATATGAATGTCATGGAATATTATTGCTCTGTAAGAAACGACCAGCAGGACGATTTCAGAGAGGCCTGGAGAGACTAGCATGAACTGATGCTAAGTGAAATGTGCAGAACCAGGAGATCATTATACATGGCAACAACAAGACTATATGATGATCAATTCTGATGGACATGGCTCTCTTCAACAATGAAATGTTTCAAACCAGTTCTAATTGTTCAGTGAAGAAAGCCATATACACCCAGAGAGAGGGATATGAAATGCGGACCACAACATAATATTTTCATGCTCTCTAATGATGTTTGCTTGCATTGTGTTTCCTTTCTCAGATTTTTTTTGTAGATCCAATTTTTCTTGTACAGTAAGATAACTATAAATATGTATACATATATTTGATTTGCCATGTATTTTAACATAATTAACATGTATTAGATTTCCTGCCATCTAGGAGAGGGGGTGGGGGGGAAAGAGGGAAAATTTGTAACAGAAAGCCTTGCAAGGGTCAATGTTGAAAAATTACTCATGCATATGTTTTGCAAATGAAAAGCTTTAATAAAAAAAAGAGTGAGACAAATTCCAACCCAAGAATAAACCTGACCTGACTTCACACCAAAAAACAAATAAACAAAAAAATCCCTATCACTCTTTGCAGATGATATGATGGTATATTTAAAGAATCCTAGAGAATCAACTAAAAAAAACTACTAGAAACAATTAACCAATTTAGCAAAGCTGCAGGATATAAAATAAACCCACATAAATCACTGGCACTTTTGTATGCTACCAACAAAGTCCAGCAGAAAGAGATAAAAAGAGAATCCTATTTAAAATAACTGTAGATAATATAAAATATTTGAGAGTCTACTTGCCAATACAAAACCAGGAACTATATGAACACAATTACAAAACACTCTCCACACAAATAAAATTAGATCCAAACAATTGGAAAAACATCAAGTACTCATGGATAGGCTGAGCTAATGTAATAGTGATGACAATTTTATGTAAATTAATCTACTTATTCAGTGCCATACCAATGAAACTGCCAAGAAATTACTTTATAGAACTAGAAAAAAATAACAATTTATCAGCAAGAATAAAAGGTCAAGAATTTCAAGTGAATTCATGAATAAAATGCAAAGGAAAGACTATCTTTACTAGACCTAAAACTATAGTGATCATCAAAAACATTTAGGACTGGCTAAGAAACAGAGTAGTGGATTAGTGAAATAAGTTAGGTTCAGAAGACTAAATCGTCAATGATTATAGTAATCTAGTGTTTGATGAACCCAAAGACTCCAACTTCTGGGATAAGGATTTTTTGTCATTATTTTTGACAAAAATTGCTGGGAAAACTAGAAAATAGTATGGCAGAAGCTCAGCATTGACCAACTTCTCACAATCTCTACTAAAATAAGGTCAAAATGGCTCCAGAGTGATACTAAAAGTGAGTAAGTGGAAGAAGGGACAGTCCACCTCTCAGATCTGTGGGGAAATGAGGAATTTATGGCCAAATGAGAACTAGAAAACATTATGAAATGCAAATTAAATTAAATTAAAAAATTTTTTGCACAAATGAAACCAATGCAGCCAAGATCAGAAGGAACGCAGAAAGATGGGGGAAAATTTTTACAGCCAGTGTTTCTGATAAACACCTTATTTCTAAAACATAGAAAATTGGCTCAAACCATTCCCCAATTGATAAATGGTCAAAGAATGTAAACAGACAATTTTCAGATGAAGAAATTAAAGCCATTTCTAATCATATGAAAAAATACTCTAAATTACTATTGATTAGAGAAATGCAAATTAAGACAATTCTGTGGTACCACTTCATGCTTCTCAGATTGGCTGAAATGACAGGAAAAGATAATGACGAATGTTGGAGGGGATGTGGGAAAACTGGAACACTAATGCATTGTTGGTGGAGTTGTGAAATGATCCAACCATTCTGGAGAGCAATTTGAAACTATACCCAAAAGGCTACAAAAGTGTGCAAGCCCTTTGATTCATCAGTGTCTCTACTGGGTCTGTATCCCAAAGAGATTATGATAAAGAGAAAAAGATTCACAATTGCAAAATATTTGTAACAGCCCTTTTTGTAGTAGCAAGGAACTGGAAACTGAGTAGATGCCCATCAGTTGGGAATAGCTGAATAAATTATGATGTATGAATGTTTTATAAAAAAAAAGACTGGGAGCCATGGTGGCGGAGATCAGACAGGATTCTCTGTAACCTCCTCTAACCTCCCCTCAAACCAACAAAATATGAAGCCTCTAGACTGATTCTGAAGCAAAAAAATCCACAATATCTGGAGAGCAACGCGATTCTAGAAGAAGATACTCTGGAGGAACCTCAAAACAGGTCTGTTTTAATGGGGCAGGGGGTGGCCTGCTGAACCCAGACTGCAGCACAGGGAGACCGGGGCAGGGAGCTGGAGCAGGGAGCTGGAACAGGAGTCAGAACAGGAGTGGGAGCGTTGTGCTTTTCACACACCTGGGAGTCTTCTGCGAGCCTCTTGGAACAATTTGTCCTGATTGTGGGCAGGTGGTTTGGAGGGTCTGCCTTTTGAGGGGGATAGATTGTGAACCACTGAACCCCTGATGAGCATCGTAACTAGCTGCCATTACACAGCACCTTAAAGCAATCAATCAAACAACAGGTCTGATAAGCACCAGAAATAATTCAATCAGCGGAGCTGCCCAGCCCCTGACATAATTCAATCAGCAGAACTGCCCAGTTCCTGAAATAACTCAATCAGCAGAACTGCCCCAGGGCAAATTAAAGCAGCTGTCCCACCTTTGCCCTAAACAGACCTCACACCTTTAAAAAAAATGAATAAAAAACCAAAAAGAGCTCTCACCATAGACAACTTTTATGGAGAGAGGGAAGAACAGACCTCAAATCCTGAGGCCCCTAAAGGTAAAGCAACTCCAGAAAAAGCCCCAAAGAGAGACATAAATTGGTCTCCATGTCACAAGGCTTTCTTTGAAGATTGCATAAAAAATCTTAAAAGAGAGTTAGAAGAAACATGGGGAAATGAAATGAGATCACTGCAAAATAAAATAGAAAAAATGGAAAAAGAATGCAGTGAACAAAAAAATGTAATTGGTCAATTGCAAAAGGAACTAAAAACAGTAACTGAAGAAAATAAGACATTAAAAATTAGAATCGAACAATTGGAAATAAATGACTCATCAAGACTTCAAGAATCAGTTGAACAAAAACAAAAAAATGAAAAGATAGAGAAAAACATGAAATATCTCCTAGGAAAAACAACTGACCTGGAAAATAGATCTAGGAGAGACAATCTAAGGATTATAGGGCTTCCTGAAAGCCATGATGAAAAAAAGAACCTGGACACTATATTCCAGGAAATCATAAAAGAAAACTGCCCTGATATTTTACACCCAGAAGGCAAAATACTCCTTGAAACAATCCACCGATCACCTCCTGAAAGAAACCCAAAAATTAAGTCCCCCAGAAATATCGTGGCTAAATTCCAGAACTATCATACCAAGGAAAAGATATTACAAGAAGCCAGAAAGAAACAATTTAAATATCGGGGAGCTACAATTAGGATCACACAGGACCTAGCAGCTTCTACTTTGAAGGATCGAAGGGCCTGGAATCAGATATTCAGAAGGGCAAAGGAACTTGGATTACAGCCAAGAATAAGTTACCCAGCTAGAATGAGCATTATCTTCCAGGGAAGAAGATGGTCTTTCAATGATATAGGAGAATTTCACCTATTTCTACTGAAAAGACCAGAACTGAACAAAAAATTTGATCTACAAACACAGAACACAAGAGAAACATAAAAAGGTAACAAGAAAAAATAACTCTTGAGAACTATATTTATGTTATAGATACTTATAGAATGAGGGTTGATTTTATGAATTGATTATTACATTATGATTATGATATGATTACTGTGATTTTATGATTATTATCATATGATTACTGTGATTTTATGATTATTATGATATGTTTATTGTGATTTTATGAATCTTATGATATGATAAACTGAAAAAGAAATTAGAGGTAGAAAAGGGATAACACTGGAAGAAGAGGAAAAGGAGGTAAAATAAGGGAAATTACATCACATGTAGAGGCAAAGAAAACCTATAATGATTGAGGGGAGAAAAGGGAGGGGAATGAGAATTGGGTTAATCTCCATCTCATCAGATTTGGCTCAGAGGGAATAATAGACGTACTTATAAGGAAACTGGAGGGAAAGGGGGGAAAAAGGGG
>JAJPUD010023605.1:0-19770 GCA_023553655.1 Myrmecobius fasciatus
TTCTATAACCTCTTAACCTTGTCTTCTCTTAGTTCTCACTGTGGCACCTTAGTGCAGGCTTTCATTACCACCCACTTGGACTATTACAGTCTCCTATTAAGTCTTTCCACCCCCATACACCTTACCCCAATTTATCTTTCATTTCTGCCAAATTATCCTTTATTCACAGAACTGGTCATTTCAGACTCTGATAAACAAACAAAAAAAAATCCAAACCAAACCAAAACAACCAGAAGAAAAACAGAAGTCATTGACTTCCTATCCCTACTGAATAAATGTGAAATTTTTAGTCTGTGGCTCTCTGGATCTTTTTTCACACCGTACCCTATACTGCTCAATTTTTTACCTTCCTATTCATCTTTTGAAGCTTTTAGTCATTCTTTGGTTGGATGTCTTTTGTTCTTGATGGGGACCCAAATGATATCACTATGTTAGAGTCAAATTACAATGTATCTGACTGTAACTAAAAACTGCTCAAATATTACAATCTCCATTAGGCCTCCTTTCCTAATCTTGTTGGTAATATTCATTCTTCTAGGATGCACTTATCTGAAAATGTTATAGTTTTCCTCATATGTGTTTCTTCTCCTTATTTCACTGGAAACTCTATGTTGACTGCAATAATTTTGTATCTTAATGTTGTATCTCACCATAATTGTGCTCTGAGCAGTTGCTTTAAAAATGTTTTTGAATTTGTTGTGTATGTCTCTGGGGAAGTTTTGAGCATTGGGATATATGCAGAATATTCAGTTTGGGATGTGATACAGTGAGTAGGAAATAAAGGAAAATAAAATGGACCTAGAGGCAAAAATCTGGCTTTGCATACCATTTCATACTTATTGGCTGGGTGACCATGAGCCAACCATTTAGCATCCCTGAGCCTTAGGTTCCTCATCTGTAAAACTGGCATACTAATGCTTCTAGTACCCCTCCTGAAGGTTTGATGTGAGAATCAAATGAGGTAATGTGTACAAAGTCATTTGAAAACCTTACACTATATAAATGTCAGCTGTGATGATGATGATTTTCTCAAAAGGTCAGCAACAGCTGTGTCTATGGCGACCACACCTCCTTGAGCCCTTCCTATTCTCTTGGGTTTGTCTGTGTTAGAGTTGGTGGGAACTTGAACACTTTTGAGAGGATAGCTTCAGTAAAATGGTTAGGGTCTAAGAGATGCCAAGAGCCTCTGGGTGGGGAGTTAAGTGAAGACAGTGACTATAAAATAACTTGTTGAGAAATTTGGAATAAGATACAGAGAAAGAGACTTTATAGGTCTACATCTCTATGCAAATGTATGAATGAATACATACTCATATACATATTTACTGTGAAGATCTGTGGATATAGAATATTTTTGTAGAAGGAAGGTAAAGATAGAGTAGAGAAAGAAAAGAGAAAAGGTACTAGAAGATGAATGAAGTATGTAAGCTTCTTGAAAGTAGGACTTATTTTCATTTTTCCTTTGGATCTCTAGTTCCATAATAGATGGTTAATATATGCTTGTTGAATTGAGTTGAGCAAGATCCTTGGGGAAGACAGAAAGACATAGATCCAAAAGAGATGAGAAGTAAATCTAAGTGAATGTTCATTTCCACTAGAATTTAGTTTAATATTTATACTCATTCCCTTGGGGATGGTTTCTTTAAAAATTTTTTTTTCAAATTTTTGAATGCTAAGTGTGTGTGTGTATTCTGTCAAATTTCTATATGCTAAATCCTATATACACACACACACACATATATACATGTATATAGATGTATGCATCTATATGTATGTATATATACATATACACAGATATCCTATAAATTAACATATGCTTTCTATTGGGCTTATATCCCAAAGAAATCATAAAGGAAGGAAAAGGCCCCACATGTGCAAGAATGTTTGTGGCAGCCCTTTTTGTAGTGGCTAGAAACTGGAAACTGAAGGGATGCCCTTCAATTGGAGAATGGCTGAATAAATTATGGTATATGAATGTTATGGAATATTATTGTTCTGTAAGAAATGACCAGCAAGATGATTTCAGAGAGGCCTGGAGAGACTTACATGAACTGATGCTGAGTGAAATGAGCAGAACCAGGAGATCATTATACACGGCAACAACAGTACTATATGACGATCAATTCTGATGGACATGGCTCTCTTCAACAATGAAATGTTTCAAACCACCTCCAATTGTTCACTGAAGAGAGCCATATACACCCAGAGAGAGGGATGCGAAATGTGGACCACAACATAACATTCTCATACTCCTTGATTGATGTTTGCTTACATTGTGTTTCCTTTATCTGATATATCGTTCGTGTAGATAAGATTTTTCTTGCACACCAATGATAAGTTTGGAAATATGTATACATATATTCGATTTGCCAATATTTTAACATAATTAACATGTAGTGGATATCCTGCCATCTAAGGGGAGGGGTGGGGAGTTGGGGGGAAAAATTTGTAACGGAAAACTATGTAGGGGTTATTGTTGAAGAATTACCCACACATATGTTATTCAAATAAAATAAAAATTAAAAAAAAAAAAATTAACATATGCTAAGCCCTATACATGTGTATATAGGTGTGTATATTATGTATATATACATATAGAAATTCATACTTATATACATACATACATACATATATAACCCATCAAATTTCTATGTGTTAGGTCCTCTTGTGTATATATATGTATATGTATACATATGTGTGTGTTTTATATGTATGTATTTTATATACATGTGCATATATTATATGTGTATATACACATACATACATACATAGATGCATACACATATATCCTGTCAAACTTCTATATGCCAAGGCTTATAAACATAGAGGCCACAGCAGGGGTTCCTGGCATTTATTTATTTATGTTTTATTTTATGAAGGTCCTCATTCCAAGAAGCTCAAAGTAAATTACACACTTTACAGTTAACTGTTAAATGCTTTCGTGGTCTCTGGGTTAGCTAGGAGATAGGCTCTTACATAGCTCTGACCTTCTTGGGTCTGGGGACCTTAGAAAGGAATCCTATGTTTATTGACTATTGGAAACGACTTTTAAGATCATTTAATCCAAACTCCACATTTTACAGATAAGGAAGCTGAGATTCAGAGTGGGAGGACAACTTTCCAAAGATTATACAGTAAATTAGTGCAGTCAGGACTAGAACCAGACTCAGACAAATGTGTTCCTATTGTACTACACTGCTAGACAACAGGAATTTTTAAGGGCACTTGAGGGGAAAGCTGTTTGCCAGCATGAAAGGGGCACGCGACCACATTACAATGTGTGCCAGCATCTTGCAGCCTCAAATGGGGGCAGGTGAGGGCAGAGCTGCTGGAGGAAACCAAAGGAGAGAATTCTCCAGCTCATTCCTTCCCTTAAATGTTGGGAAAGGGAGGAGGGAGAGGGGAAGTTATGGCCTAGTTGGAAGGGTAGCTGTAGACTCTTGGCTGCCCAGATATTTTGCCCTCCATCTAGGTGGAGTTTTGGCTAAAAGGAAAAAAACAAACATCAGGGTGGATGACTCAGACTTTGAAAGGATTTGTTTTAGGGACAACTTCACTTCCTGTCTCTGCTATTACTTTTGGCACTTAACCCTGTGTTTTCTGGTTTGTTTGTTTTTTAAAATTCTTTTAGTTATAACCGTTCTATCTCTCCAAAAATTGTATTTATGTTTTATGTTTTACACTCCCTTTCACTGCTTCCTCCTCAAAGATCATGCATATTATTAAAGTCAATGAATTAACGAAATTCAGTTGGAAGGCTACTTTATTCTGAAGGTAGCATATTATCAACCTGATGTGAAGGCTTTCTTGATCTCTCTAGTTGTTAATTTCTCCTTCATAGAAAATGCCATCTGCATTTAGAGAGAAAACTATGGAGAATGAATACAGATTGAAGCATGCTATTTTGACCTTTTTTTTTTTGGTTTGTTTGCTTTTGCTTTCTCATGGTTTTTTCCTTTTGTTCAGATCTTTCTTTCACAATATGACTAATATGGAACTATGTTTAAAATTAATGTACATGCAAAATCTATATCAGATTTCTTGTTTTGGGGAGGGATAGTAATGGAGGGAGAAAAAATTTGGAACTCAAAATCTTACAAAAGTGAATGTTGAAAAGTATCTTTAAATGTCATTGGAAAAAAGTACTATTGAATTTAAAAAAAAATAAATTTTTAAAAAGTCCTGTGCCACCTGACCTCAAAAAAATTTCTCCCTTACATAATTATTTTGTGTTTATTTATCTATGTTAGCATTATGTTATCCTAAGAAGAATGCAAACTCGCTGAGGGCAAGCATTGTTTTTCATTTTGTCTGTATCCCCATTACTTACCACAAATTAATGTACATAGAAGACAATAAATATGTGTTGAATTGAATTTAAATAATTTGAATTAAATTTAAGTAAAATTTCTAAAAAATATAGGATAAACCATTTATGATGGATAATTGAAGGATAATAAATACTACTAGGCTATAAGCACTTAAAAAAAGATAATATAACTCAATAGAGGATTGAATATAAAATCTGAGGACCTGAGTTTAAATTGTGGTCCTCCTAATTATTAGCTGACTGACTTTAGACAATTTATTACAACTCTCTGAGAATCTCAAAATTCTCATAGTTTAATAAAATAAGGAGATAATAATTGCACTAGTTCTTACATTGTGATGTTGTTATGAAAATATCATCTGGAAAACTTTTAAATACTATGGAAATATTTGTTTTTATTATTTTGGAACTGTTTCTATCTGTAGTACCTAGTAGAGTGCTTCACCCATAATAAACATGCTTAATTAATAATAATAACAATAAATGATAATTAAATAAGCAAAAATGAAAGTGAATAAAAGAATGAATAAAACACACTTAATAAATAAATATTGTTGCATTTTTATCCAGGGAGGAAATTCTGCAGATTCATTCAAGTATGTATTGAGCACCTCCTTTTTGTCAAGTTCTGTGTAGGTGGTAAGGATACTGAGACAAAAATGGAACATGGTGAGGCCTTCTATCCTACCTTGTTTGTGATTACTCCATTATCTTTGTCTCCTAGGTAGGGCCTCTAATTTTGAAAGATGAGGATTAATTCTAATTCCCTTGAGAAGCCTCACCCAGATAGGAGCATGTCAAGGAGAAACCATTATATAAAAGAAAGCAACATTCTTCAACTAGAATGAGGTTTCACTAGAGATGCTATGTGATTAGGTCTTCTGTTTTAGGAATCAGCATTCTCTAGGGATGACCCAGATTGTTTTCAGAACTATTCAGCTCAGAATCATAGGGATTCTGGGATAGATGTCTAAGACTTCGGGGTTTTAATTTCAAATGTATGTTTCTACTTCACTTTAGTACATTGATTTGGGCAGATTACATGCTTAGTATTGCATTCTATTTAGTCTGATGACATAGATTGTGTTTATAAATGTTGAACCAATCATTCAATAAGTATTTATCAAGCAAACATTTATCAAGTTGCATTTAGAGAGGGAATTCTGTAGATCACATTCAAGCATTTATTTAGCATTTTTTATATTCCTGGCTCTATGCTAGGTGTTGGGAAGGTATAAAAACAACTATTGAAACACTTTCTGGCTCAAGGAACTTATATTCTACTGGGGATAAACAATACATCCCCCCCACATGTCTCTATGTGTACATATATACATACATACGTATTATGTCCATTCTTTGCCTCAGTTGCTACCCAGTCTTACTCTTTGAATGGATATGGCCTCAGTCAAATTGAAACCTGTTGAAGACCTTAGCTTAAAAAGGCCAAGGTCTCCCATTGCATTTAGGACCATTTCCAGTCATCCTGATCTTTATCTGGCCACTTGACCCAAATGGTTCTGGAGGGGAAATTGAGGCAGGTGTCCTTGTACAGCCCTCACTCACTCAAATTTGATTCCCTTGTGTGTCATAACATCACATCCCTGATGTCATGGTCTTCTGGAATAAAGAACAAACAACATGTATAGACACAGGCATACATGTATGTGTATAAGACAATAAGAATGGTAGGACATTAGCAACCATGGGTAATTGGCATAAGTCTTATGTAGGGGACTTGGAAAGAACCTTGATGGGATCTAGGGATTCTAAAAGGTGGAAATTAGAAGAAAGAATATTTTAGAGATCTAGCACTGGATTTCAGGGGTAATCTCATCTATGTATGTTTTCATAGTTTCTTGCCCATAATGCCTCTCAGGATTGCTGTTAGAACCCTACATACATGTGTATTAAAAACACTAAATACCTATGATATGCTGTTGTTATTTTAATATTTGCTCAACCAAAATTGTTTAATGAATACCCTTGGGTACTAAGGCATGAAAATCAGAAGAGATCTTTCTCTGACTTTCATGTGTATAGAATAGCAGAGATTTCTGATATGGGTTTCTGTCCTTCATTCTCTAAGAGAACTCAAATGACATCACGTTGTTAGAGTCAAGTTAGTACATCCAACTCTGGCTAATCAAACCAATAATGAGCTCAGAATGCTACAGCCACAAAAAGTCCCTATGAACATTTGGGGTGGACTCTCTAACTTTGCACATCACATATTTCTTTTGGGCTAATTCAATTATTCTTTGCTCACATAACACAGCATCTTCTCTGACGAGGGCATGCCATGCTGGGCAATCCTGTGCCAATGTCTG
The DNA here is from genome assembly GCA_023553655.1 of Myrmecobius fasciatus. Taxonomy (NCBI): domain Eukaryota; kingdom Metazoa; phylum Chordata; class Mammalia; order Dasyuromorphia; family Myrmecobiidae; genus Myrmecobius; species Myrmecobius fasciatus. The sequence continues at coordinate 6,661 of JAJPUD010023605.1, forward strand.
CCATGTCATACAATCAAATCTAAAGGTTTTTAAAAGGGAGCTTGAGAATGTCCTTGCATAACTTTTTCTGACCACTTTGGGAGCCTTGTCCTGTGTGAGATCTAAATAAAATAGTCTTTTTTTTTTGGGTAAGTATACATCTGGCATTGTTGTTGCCAGTCCTCAGAGTTGTTTGGATCAAGAAAGGACCTCAATATCTGGAATCTTATCCTGCCAAGTGATTTTCAGAATCTTCTTAAGACAATTCAAATAGAAGGGATTGTTTCCTGGCATGGCACTAGTATATGTCCAGGTTTCATGAAACAATAAAGTCACCAAATTGCTGTGTAGACCTTCAGTTTGGCAGTCAGTCTAATACTTTTTCTCCACCACACTTTCCTTCAGAGCCTTCCAAGCACTGAGCTAGCTCTAGCAACGCATGTGTCAACTTTATTATCAGTGTGTACATACCAAGAAAGTATACTGCCAAGGTAAGTGAATTTATCCACAGCATTCCAAACTTCTCCATTTGTTGTAACCACGTTACAACATATATGGAGAGCGTGATGCTGGCTGATGGAGCACCCGTGTTTTCTTGGTATTAATTGGTAGGCCAAAATTAGCACAAGCAACAGAGTAGTGATCTATAGTTTGCTGCATCTCAGCTTCAGAGGCTGAATTGAATGCACAATCATCCGCAAACCAAAAATCATGCAACAACACTCTTTCCATTTTAGTTTTATCTTGTAGCCTTTTCAAGTTGAAAAATTTAGAATCAGTATAGTAAGTGACTTTGATGCCAGGTTTGTCTTCACTGAAGGCATTTGATAACATGACTGAATTAACAATTCTGCAGCAGAGTTCAAAATACTGTCATGTGTCTTTGTAGTAAATATTCTCACTATCCTGCTATACAAAGTCATCCAATTCCTTCTAGCAAAAATTTACTAAGCAGATATTATTTGTAAATCACTGGAGATATAAAAATGTTTATAACACCCTTCTTACCATGTTGGCACTTTTAGTCTAAGTAAAGGCAATGTTATTTGCAAAAATAAACATAATGCATAGTAGAAAATGGCAATCACACACAATAAGTATGAATACGATGTTTGAGAGTTTAGAGGAAGAGGGATTTCTAGTTAGTTAGAGTTAGTCTAAATTTTCCTCCAAATGACAACCTTTCAAATACCTAGTATGTAGAAAGAGCAGCAATGACTTTGCAATCAGAGGACCTGGGATCAAGTACTGTTTCTGCTCCTTACAAACTGTTTATGATTAGACGAGTCATAAAATTTAGACTAACTCTAACTAGAGGAAGAGATTTCTACTAATTGGGAATTGATGGAGGAGAGCCAGCTGAATTTATAAGGAGTAAGATTTCCACAGATAGAAATGAAGAGGGAAAAGCCAGGATATAGTACTGTTGAATTTCATAATATTCCATACCCTCACATAGGTTTATAAAGCACTTTATATACATTGCCTCATTTAAGCCTCTCAGAAAGCTTGTGAGGTTAAGTGCTTGGAGCATTGATCTTATTTTACAGATTAAAAAAAAATGATAGAGATAATAGTAGTAAGTTGCCCAGATTCATTTTAGTATTAGGAATGAGAAGGAAAATTTAAATTCAAATGTCTTCTGATTCTAAGGCAGACCCAATTTTCACTATTCTGTGCTGCCTCTCTAAAGGAAATACAAACTATTTTGCTTTGGAAATTTGAATTTTTTTCTGAATTCCTTAAGATTTCTGGCAATATGCCCAAAGTTGCGAAATTGGGGTGGGGAGTTTCTGGTCTCCAGAGTGAACAGCAGCACAGCACTGCCTTCCAATATAAATGTATAAAGTAAACAGTGTGACCACTCAAGAGTGAAAATGCAACTTGAAATGAAGCATTTACACATTACAAAAGTTGTAATGTGGTTGCTTTGAGAAGAACATCTTCATCTCTTTTCTTCTTGGTTACCTTCCAGAAATCTTAGGGAAAGGCCCTGCCCAAGTATGGAATTCATGGAAAGTGCAGGATCCTATTGAGTTCAGTCATGTGTCTTTTACCTGTGACTGGTTTTTCTTATCTACCATATTTATTTTTCAAATATGAATTCTAAAAATACGCTCAGGGAGAGATAAGGCTTGCAAAGTATGATAGGTTTCAAGGAGAAAAGGAAAGAGAATGGGATAAAGTTTCAAGATTCAGAAAAGCAGACTTTACCAGAGACACCTTTCTAATTCTGAGTGAGATCTGGGACCTAGCTGAAATTGGATTAAACAGTGGTGGGCATTCCAAAATCTGATTAAATAAAGAATGACTGGAACTGATACTGAAGACTCACAATGATATTGTTATAAGTTTTCAGGAACAAAAGCAGAAGCAGGGAAGCCCATGATGTTTGATAATTTAAATGGAGGTGGGATAACCCAATCTTTGAGATCCAAGTATACTTTCCAAGACAAATCCCTCCACTTTCAGATGGTGGCCTGATTTTTCCTTAGCTTTACTGCCTAATCTCTTTCTAATTAATCAAATCTCTCATCCTCTCACAGAAAAACTAAAGATGTAAGGTTCTTTTTAAAAACTGCTTGTTAAATGTAAGTCAGCAGTAGCATTCAAGAAGACCAAAAAAAAATTAATGCTATCTTACCACATACTGAAGAGTGTAAGAGTTCAGAAAGAACAAAGTGATTAAGTACTAGTTCCACTGTGTTCTGCTCTGATAGACTATACTGTATTTAATTTTGGCTATTACATTTTAGAAAGGACATTGATAAGGAAACAAGGAAGAGAACAGGCATTTTTAAAGCATTTACTGGTACATAGCAGGCACTTAATTGAATCGAATCTTTTTTCTAGGTATTGTGATGAGCACTTTCTAAATATTATCTTATTTGATCCTTACAACAACTTTACAATTATAATCCCTATTTTATAGTTAAAGAAACTAAGTCAGACAAAAGTTAAATGACTTGTTCAATGTCACCCAGTTAGTAAGCATCTGAGTCCAAATTGGAACTCAAGCCTTCCTGGGTTTGCTATGCTAGCTAGTTGCTTTATGCTATAGCATGTCCATGAGGAGGATACCAGGATAATGGGGGGACTGGGATTCACACCATACAATGATTGATGGAAGTAAATTAGTATATTTAATTGGAAAAGATGGGGCCTAAATAGAACATAGAAGTATATATTCATAAATAAGGAGGTAGGAGGGACCTCAGAAGCCAGCCATTCCATCTAACTAATTTTATAGGGGAGGAAAACAAAGACCAGGCAAATTAAATGACTTGTCTAGTCATAAGCAGTTTGCAAGGAGCAGAAACAGTACTTGATCCCAGTTGGAAAGATATTTTAAAAAAATGAAATGGGCTTTTTCACCAGGGAAGTGGTCTTCAATGTGACACATCCTCAAATCATTTAATGGGGATATTGTAGAAATGATTCATACTTTGGGTAGGGTTGATCTCTGAAGTCCTCTTCAACTATTGGATTCTGTGACTGTTCAATTACCCTTCTTCACAACCCTATTTCCCATTATCTTGTGTAGCTCTTGGGCATCTGTACACTGGAGATTACTGCAAGGAACCCATGGGAGGTTTGTGAAAATTTGATTAGCTTTCATTTATTTCAATCATTTGGCTGATCTTATAGGCTGCTCCAAGGATAGACTCTCACTAATCAGCACCCAAGGGACTCCAAGGTCACAGGACTTTTCCAAAAGACCTTGGTCATGTTCTTTTTGGATTATTATTAACCTATGATTGCGCACTGATAAAATTTGCTCCAGCCAAGGGAAGTGGAGATTTGAAATAACTTAGGTCTAGGTAGATTTTCTTGATTATATAATAGCATTTCTATGCTGCAAGGCAGAGAAACTCCCCTAGTTTAAAAAAATGAGCAATGATTCCCAATTATGAAATCCAAATCCCTGGCTTTTAGAGAATTTTTACTTGTCCAACCTTGGTTACCACCTCTTCTCAACATTTAACAAACATTAGAGCCAGGCAAAACTCTTCAATTTCCCTAGCCAAATATCATGTTCATTTATGAGCACATAATTTAAAGTCTCAACTTCTGTCCTCCAGGACATGGATTATGGGTGATAAAAAAAATGAACTAGAGATCTTAACTCAAGATAATGAATATGACAACAAGGTATCACTGAGACTTTTTACATTGTAATATGACTCATGAAGGTTATGGTAGCAGTGGGATACCACAGTATACTAAAAAAATTAAAACTGAAAATTCATGAATCTGAAGGAAGAAAAATGATGCAGAACATTTAGATTAAGAAAAAAAAAGAAATAGAAATAGAGATATGGAGAGGGGGTAGGTAACCCTAATTATGATCCTAATTTCTAACCCTAACCCTTAACTAATTCAATGAATGAGACATGAAATTTTGCATACAAACACTGGACTACACATACACTTATACACATATACCTATTTATATATATATGTGTGTGTGTATATATATGCATGAGTATTTACACATATATTTCCACAGCTATGTCTCTTTATGTATTTCTTTATATCTATAATTCATCTATGTATAATTCTGACACCAGACCTTTAGGAAATTATATAAATAACTTTCCTGCCTAAATTTCCATTGTAAAATGAGTAGGTTTGTGTCACACACACACATATACCCACATACCTACCTACCTGCATATAAAAACTGATCACATAGTGAGAATAAAAAGTAATTTATGGAAAACCCAACTAAGGCAAGTCATTTTTGTTCTCCCTGATTTAACTGCTGAGAAAAATTATACCTGTTCTTGTTCCTCTCCTTTTAAGCTTTGGAATTCCCATTGCTGCCCTTTCCCTTGCTTATCCCCACTCAAGTTTGTTTGTTCAAAGAACAGGCTGTTCTGGTGCCTGTCTTCCCAATTATGTTTTAAATTATTTGCATAATCAGCAACTCCTTCTACTGAGTCCCTACTTGCTCACACATCCTCTTATCTTCTGGTCACTTTTCCTTTCTCTGTCACAAGTGACCCATCATTTGTGACTCTTCTCTTATTGCTACCCCTAAGAACACACTCCAGACTTAGAAAGGAACATTTTCAAGTGGAGGCCTTCTTGGATCAGCCTTGACAAATGGATAAGAATGTGAAATAGTGTGTTAGAGTTAAATTGGAGTCAGAGGGCCTAGATCCACATACTACCTTTGTCACTAATTGTGTGATCATGGGTGACTCACTTTACCTTTCCCAGATTCTATAAAATAGGGTATGCCCTTGTACTACCAGCCCTCAGGTTTTCAATGAAAATAGTATTTCTTAAACCTTAGTGCTGTATGTAAATATGAATTATTATTCTCACTCCCTTACCTTATAGGCCCTCCCAAAATGAGAGATTCTAATACTGTTTCTCACTGGATTTTGTTTTCCAGTCTCTTCTTTTAAGATGTATTATTTGCTTTTATCAAGGGAAAAAATAAAAGATATTTTACTTTTGGAGACTAGTGTTCACTGAACATTTAGTTACATAATGTTCCCATTTGTCTTTCAATTGGATTTCAAATATGCTATCAGGCCAGCTGCCAGTTTGAATAGTCAAAAACATAACTTCATACCAGTCAAATGAAGACATTAAAGACAGCCATGCAAGAAACCTGATGGCTCAAAGGAGGAGAATTGTCCCAGAACTACCATCCCTTGGAAGCCCCTTCTGATGCTGTTGTTTGGCTGTGAACACACCTTGCCTGCTGGGGGAGATAACAGCAATCTCTAAAAAAATAAATCAAGCATCATTTCTCCCCTCCCCTGCTCAGAGAAAGTGGTTCAGTTTCTCACTCCGCCCTCACTTTGGCTATTGGGGTCTATTGGCATTCAGTAGGAGAGAACGGCAGAGAAAAACTATGCAGCTTCAATCTTGAGAGAAAGGCGGGTTGCATAAGGTCAGTAGAGTAGTAGAAAGTGAATTGGAGCTCTAGCCAGAGAATTATTTGGCTTGGTGTCAGAAGATATGAATTCAAATCCCAGTTGTATCACTTTACCATATGGTCAAAGCAACACAATGTAGTGCCAAACCTGGGGTCAGGAAAATCTGAGTTCATATCTTGCTTCAGATACTAGCTGTGTGATCCTGAGTAAGTCACTTACCTCTGTTTTCTTTCAGTTCCCACATGTGTAAAATCCAGATAAAATTTTGTGCATCATAGAGTGATTTTGAGGATAAAATTAGATAGTTGTAAAATGCTTTGCAAACTTTAAAGTGTCATATAGTTACTAGATGTTAATAAAAAGGTGAAGAAAATCCTGAGTTCAAATTCTGACTTTGTTATGTACCATTTTTCATTTTTTATTTATCCTATAAATTACTGCATTGCTCTAAGCCCTATTTTCCTCATTCGTAAAATTAAGGTATTAACCCTTTAGTAGGATCGTATGAGGGAAAGCATTTTGTGAAACATAATCCTATAGAAATATAAGATTTTTGTTGCTTAGTTAATATGATTTTAATAATGACCAAATACAGCAATTTCCATGTCATCTGGTCAGTTCTTTTCCTCTCCCCTAAATATGATACCAGATGTCTTTATCAGAGTTTTATCAAAGCCTAGAGAAAGATACATAGTTGAATGACTAGCCATTTAGGCCAATTTTTGGATGTGAAAAAAGCCAGCATAAGCTGCTAATGGGAATTATGATCATGGATGTAGGTCAGGTTTATAACCCCAGAGCACTTGAGGCTACAAAAGGCAGAATTGGGGGACCAGGCAATCTGGAAACTAATATTCACTAAATCAATTGAAATATAGTATGAAGAAGAAAGTAGCAATCTATGTAACATAGAGCAAAGAATCATGGAAAAACTATAAAGGCAACTGAGAAGCCAGACCCCAGTTGAGACAAGTTGTTGAATGAATGACCAGTTGAATAGGTATGTGACCTCCTTTTGAGGAAGTATGTCACCATGGTAGTCATTTAGCTGTCTTGAGTAGGCCAAAGGGCAGAACCCTGAGATGAGTCAATTGGCATGCATTTATCAAGTGCCCACTATGTGCCAGAATGAGAGGCAGCATAGTAGAACAAGGACAATGTAGGGTCAAGTTCTGCCTGTGACATATATTGGCTGAATTATCTTTGGCAAATCACTTAACCTCTCAATGCTCCAAGCTATTCTCCAACATTATAAATCATAGAGGATGGATGAACTGCATTAGTGGAAGCAGTTTCCTAAGCAAAAATGTCTTTATGCCATTGTAATGACAGTTGGAGTTCCCTATCCCTATACCCTATCTGCCAGATACTATTCAAGGCACTGAAGTTACAAATACAAAGAATGTAGCACATTATTAACAAGAAATGCAGAACCTAACCATCTAGCCAAAAGAGTGTCACGACATTTTCAAAAACAAATAAATTTGTTTAAGTGCTGTAATCTGTGGTCTTATTGATCTGTGCATTTCCTCCAACAATGCAGACTGGATTCCATCCATCACACAATCCTGTGTGAATCTTGTCCATTTTCTCCCATAAGTTTACCATGAAATAGCAGGCTTATCTAATTTTCTGGGACCTTCACCCCTTTTCTCTTTAAATTGAGAAGAAATCAATGGAGCACACAGTCGGTCCAGTTGTTATCTTTTGCTCTCATCATAGAAACAGTTCCATCTTCCTTCTTTTTCACATATTTCTTTGAAATATTCTCTTCCTTTTTAACTTTGTAATCCCTTATTACAACCAACCAATAAACACTTATTAAGTATTTACTTTATGCCAGGCACTGTGCTAAATCCTGAGGATACAAAAAAAGAACCAAAAGACAGTTCCTGCCTTTAAGTAAATCTAATAGGGGAGACTATGCAAACAAATTTTTACAACACAAGCCATAAACAGGATGTACCAGATAAATAGGAAGTTATTAATAAAGGAAAGACACTGAAATTAGGAGTTGGAGATAGTATTTATAGAAGGGGTAGAAGCATACTTATATCCAATATTTTCCTATCCATTGACTTTTGGCCAATTTTTTAAACTTTAAATAGAGAATTAGAGAATTGGAAGGAAACTTTGTAGTCATAGTCCCAAAAGACATCCTTACAATAACAGTCTAATTAGTAAATTATCATCCAACTTTTCCTTAAAGATATCCATGGAGTGGGAATGCATGAGACCCAGAAGTAGTTTATTTCATTGCTTTATAGTTAAAATTGTTAGGAAGTCTATGCTTTCTCCACTTTGACTTCAAGCCTAAATTTAGCTTTTTTGCAATTTTAAACCATTGTTACTCCGTTTACCTTTTGGGGCCAAACATAAAAACTCTAAGGCTTCTTTGACAACAGTCTTTCAAATAACTGAGAGCTACCATGCACTCCTGAGTTTTTTCTTCTCTAGGATAAGAATATTCAGTTCTTTAAACCAAATTTTCCATGTCATAGATAAGTCACTTTATTATCTTGGCTGTCTTTCTCTGGATATGATCAGGTTATCCATGTTCTTAAATCATAACACTCAGAATAGAACATAAGATTCTAGATGAGGTCTGATGAGATCCTACGATATACAGACCATCACCTCCATATTCTTAGAATCTATGTCTTTCAATATAGCCCATGACAACATTAGCTTTTCTTTTTGACTGCTGCATCTCACTGCTAATGCATGCACTACTGAAACCTCTAGATTTTTTCTCAGAATAATTGCTGTTTAACCGTGTTAACTTTAAGATTTCACTTGTGAAATTGATAGCTTATACCCAGACATAAGATTACATTTATCCCAACTGAATTTCATCTTATTAGATTAAGTGCAGTGTTCTAGTCTGTTAAGATCTTTTTAGATCCCAACTCTGTCATTCAGGATGGTAGATATCCACCCCAGCTTTGAATCAAATGCAAATTTATTGATCATGGCACCTATGTTTTATCCAAATTTATCAGAGACCCTAGCATTCTCCATACTTGCAATCAAAACAAGATTGATCTTAAAGCAATCATTAAAACAACAACAACAACCCAGCAACATACTATTAATACTACACAATCCTTTTTGCAGAGACAGAATGGGGGCAGCCTAAATAATAAGAAATAATAAAAGAGTATTAAAGGTCAACAAAAGTGGTAAATCACCTCCCAATGACCCTTCCCCTCCAAAAAAGCATTTTTCTTATAACATAGAAAATGATTCAAAACAATTCTGAAACCAAGAAATTAATAAAGTTGTCACAAATTCACCCTCTAGAACACCTTAAAGTTATATGTATAAGGGAGGAAAGTCAAGTCACCATCTTGTCCCTTGTATAACTAGTAGTAATAGAAGGACTGAGGTCTCCTATTGAGCTTTGTCAGGCCCACTAAGCATCAGTGGTTCTCTAGAGTGAATTTGTTACTCTTTTTGTGATTTTTCTGCCATTTCATTTTTCTCATTTATAAATGAAGACAACTTCCATTCTCACATTCTTGCAGAATACTTAGACATTTTGGAGTCCTGCTCTGTCATTACATTGTATGTATCATGTGGTATCTAGGGAATCACTTTTAAAAAGGATCTCTCATAATTACAGAGTCAGAAGGTGTCTTATCTTTTTAGCCCAGCATCCAATGCTCTTTGATGCATCCACCAAGGCAAAGAACCAATGAAGGGACTGCTTTCATCACCCCCCAAGAACAAGCCTAAAAGGATCAATAAGAGGTTGTTGCTCTATCTCAAATCCCAAGCCCTTCAGCACTGAGCCAAGGCATATCTCTCCAGAAGTGACGCAGGGTCCACAAGATCTTGAATTTTCCCCTTTATTCTCTCTCTCCCTTAAAGTCTGGTACACTGCTTTCTTTTGGTTTTCTCCTATTAGTCTAGCCATTCTTACTCACTTTGCTTTGTGGGAACATTCTAATTCACTTGCCCATTCTCTCTCTATTCTTTTTCTCTAATTCTATCTTCATTCCCCATAATTTCAATTAGCATCTCTTTGAAGAGGCTTGTCATCCCTAATCTTTCTCCTGAATTTTAATCTAGTATTATCAACCACCTATTAAACATCTTCATCTACCTTTCTTCTAAGGAATGAACTGGGAATAAACATTTATTAAGCAACTACTATGTGTTAAGGACCACACCTAAGTCTGAAGGGGCTGGTAGGTTCTCTGACAGCCCTCACGTCTGTGAATCATAATTCACTTGAAGGAATTGCAAGTCAGCCTTTACTGACCCAAATGTTGTAAATTGGGAATGAAATAAATGGGAAGAGATGAGAGGTCAGAGAATGCACTTGCCTCTCAGTCTTCTTGTATCATTATTGTTCTCTCACATGAAGGGATCTATTCTGCCCGTCAGTATTAGATCCCCAGCAGCCACTAGAAGGTGGCTCCTGTAACAACAATGTGCCAGAAAAAGGTAGCCAGGTGGCTCAGTGGATAGAGCTCTGGGCTTGGATTCAGGAAGGCCTGAATTCAAATCTGACCTCGAACATTTATTTGCTGTATGATCCTGGGAAAATCACTTAAGATCTGTTTACCTAATTCAAGGGAAAAGAAAATGGCAAACCATTTTAGTGCCTTTGCCAAGAAAACTCCATATAGGTTCACAAAGAGTTGGACATGACGGTAACAACAAATATGCCAAGCATTGTGCTAATTGGTTTACAAATATTCCATTATTTCATTGTCATAATAAATCTTTGGAGGCGGGTGCTATTTTTATTCCCATTTTATCTATTACTTCCCATTTGAGGAAACTGAGGCAGACAGGTTAAGTACTTTTCCAAGATGATAAAGTTAGTAAGTTTCTGAGGCTTGATTTGAACTTGGGTCTTTTGGTTTCAGGCCCAGAACTTTATCCACTCCATGATTTATCTGCATGTTCAACTAAACATAAACAAAATACAATACTTATTTTCCTCTAAACTCATTGCTCTTCCTAATTTCCTTATTTCTATTGATGGCACTACTAGGTTCAAGACCTTAAGGATATTCTTGACTTCCTTCTTCAAAACCCACATCCAAATCAGTTGCCAAGTCTTCTCAATCCTACCTCCAAACCTCTTTTAAAGCTTCTCAACTCACTTGACTTCTATTCTAATTTAGGCTCTCAGACTTCTTAACTGGACTATTATTCTTGCCAGAAGCTTCTCCCTTTTCTAATCCACTCTTCACCTTACTATCAAATTTATATTCTTGAAATCATACTCTCCTACCTGATTTTGGCTTCTTTTTGACTCTGAGGTAAAATACAAAATCTTTAGCTTTGCATTCAAAACTCTACAAAATTTGACTTTTGTTTCATATCATTCTCCTCCAGATATACTCCATTTTTTTCCAACAGGTTTTATTTCTATCTAGTCATTATATATATAGCGTTCTATCTCCTGACTTTAACTAGAACATTTTCTTTCTTCCTCTTTCCTTTGTAGAAGCCCATCCAAAGTACATTTTAGTTACTAATTCCTACAGGAATTTCAATCTCCTACTGTTATTAGCATTCTCACTGTCTTGAAATTACTTTATAAATAATTTGCATTTACTTTTATATATATTGGATCCCTTTCAGGATCCAATATGTATAAAGTCAGGAACTGTTTTATTTTTGTCTTTCTTTTTTTTTCAATGCTTAACTCAGCATTTTGCACAAATTGAGTGTTTAGTACATACTTACTGAATTATTCAGTTAAATGTTATTAGCCACCACCTCATTGAGAGAGGCTGAAGAAGAAAGGACACTGGATTTAAAGGCAGAATGTTGGTTTTGATATTTACTAGTTGTTATATGGGAGTCTGGGAAACCAATTTTCCCCCTGGGTTTCAGCTTTGTCACTTGTGATATGAGAAGATTGAACCAAAAGGCCTTTGAACTCTTACCACTAGATTATGACCCTACTTAATCACTGTGTAACTTGAGGCCAGTTCCTCTTGCTTCTAGACCTCTTTTTCTTTACCTGTAAAATGAAGGGATTGGACAAGATCCACAAATTTCTTTCTAGATAGCAATCCTATGATATTTCTTTCTGTAAGAGTCATTGGAGGTTCCTTTAGCTGGCACACAAAAAAAGACGCTGAAATCAGAGGGCAAATGTAAGGAACGAATTTAAGGGTATGATGGAAAACTTCAAAAGACTGCTGTCAGTGGAAAAGGAGAAGATGGCTAAGCTATTTGCCCTCATTAAAGAGAGCTCTAGGAGGAATTCTCTACTGTGTTCTCCAGCCAGAGGGGTCTCAGGACAAAGGGCACTGATTAAGTGAGAGTTCCGAGGATGACGTGATCTTGCAGGATGAAGAGATTCTTGGGACATGATGGAAAAGTACTGTTATTGTTGTACATCCTTTGTTCTTGAAGAGGACCAATGCCATCAGGAAGGAAATGTCTTGACTTGCAAGTGAATTGGATTCAAGTGAAATAGAACTGTGCAGTCATCAGCCTCACTCTCTCCTCCTGAATCACTGGAGTCTAGTGATAAGTCATCGGTCCTGACAACTGGAGAGGCCTCGGATGCAGTGGGAGATCTTAGCCTTGGCTTTCCCGGATCTCAATTTGACTGGAAAAGTGTAATCTGGTGGGAAATGAAGAAAATCTTGACAATTGATGTGCATAGTGCTTGTTGAAATGCTTCCCTCCTAATAGATTTATTTAGTACATATTTATTAAGTATTTACTATATGCCTAGACTCATGCCAGGTGCTAGGGAAGAATGCAAACTTTATGAAACTATTTGCCCTCTGATAACAGGACCACTATGATCTCACATATAGATTCTGTTTCCTTGTGGGTGTTCACCAACTGTTAATGGATGGGAGTGAATAATTCTCTTTCTGTCATTCCTGGGTGAGGTCTGGAGGGCATTACAGCCCCAAAGTCTGCAATTGCCTTTTTAGTAGACTGAAGCTGGACCCAGGCCTAATGTGTAGGGGAAACCTCCTGCCTCCTTTCTGAAGGTGAGTCATAACTACTTCCGGGAAGCTGGACTCCCTAAGAGCCTGGCATAGCTGCCACTGCCACCTACTACTAACCTCAGGAATGTTATAATAACAAGAGCATATTTAAGAACATATTTATAGAGTGCCTTTCATCGCCAAGGATCCCCAAGTGCTTTACAAACTTAATTAATGGTTTATCTGGGGATCACTTCACCCACCACAGGGACCCAGGGAAAACACAACAGCTGTTCTCAAGAGTCCCATGGGGA
>JAJPUD010023606.1:475-19770 GCA_023553655.1 Myrmecobius fasciatus
ACTAGATAGATAATTTTGATTATATTAAGTTAAAAAGTTTCTGTACTAACAAAACTAATGCACACAAGATTAGGAGGGAAGCATCAAACTGGGAAACCATCTTTACATTTAAGGGTTCTGATAAAGGTCTCATCTCTAAGATATATAGAGAATTGTCTCACATTTATAAAAATTCAAGCTATTCTCCAATTGATAAATGGTCAAAGGATAGGAACAGACAATTTTCAGATGAGGAAATTAAAAATATTTATAATCATATGAAAAGGTGCTCCAAATCACTATTGATCAGAGAAATGCAAATTAAGACAACTCTGAGGTACCACTACACACCAGTCAGATTAGCTAAAATTACAGGAAAGGATAACGATGAATGTTGGAGGGGATGTGGGAGGACTGGGACACTGATGCATTGTTGGTGGAGCTGTGAACGGATACAACCTTTCTGGAGAGCAATTTGGAGCTATGCTCAAAAAGCTATTGAACTGTGCATACCCTTTGACCCAGCAGTGTTTCTATTGGGCTTATATCCCAAAGAAATCATAAAAGAAGGAAAGGGCCCCACATGTGCAAGAATGTTTGTGTCGGCTCTTTTTGTGATGGCTAGAAACTGGAAACTGAGTAGATGCCCATCGATTGGAGATTGGCTGAATAAATTATGGTATATGAATGTTATGGAATATTATTGCTCTGTAAGAAATGACCAGCAGGAGAATTTCAGAGAGGCCCGTAGAGACTTGCATGAACTGATGCTGAGTGAGATGAGCAGAACCAGGAGATCATCATACACAGCAACAACAGTACTATATGAGCATCAGTTCTAAGTGATATGACTCTCTTCAACAATGAAATACTTCAAACCAATTACAGTTGTTCAGTGAAGAAGGCCATATACACCCAGAGAGAGGGATGTCAAATGTGGACCACAACATAACATTTTCATGTTCTCTATTGATGTTTGCTTGCATTGTATTTCCTTTATCAGATTATTCTCTCTTATAGATACGATTTCTCCTGAACAAAAAAATGATGTGTGGCAATAACTATACATATATTTGATTTAAGTATTCTAACATAATTATCATGTAGTGGATATCCTGCTATCTAGGGGAGGGGTGGGGAGTAGGGGGGGAAAATTTGTAACAGAAAGCTTTGTAAGGGTTGATGTTTGGGAATTACCTATACATATGTTTTGCAAATAAAAAGTATTAATAAAAAAAAGAACTATATATTTTTGTGAATTACAGTGTTTTTTTTTAAAGCAGTCTTGAAAATGCTAAAATGGAACTTGGAGTAAGATCATCAAATAGCTATATTATAAAGTGTTAATCTGAGATTAAAATATAATGATGAAACTTATTTACTTATAAAATATTGTTAATAAACAATAAAACAGAATTTTCAAATTATTTTATATTTATTTCAACATTTTAAAATAGTTTTAAAATAGTTTTAAAATGTGCATAATTCACAGTATAGAAACATATGTAATTTAAAAATAAATATAGGTGTGTGTATAGGATGGGAGGAAAATGTCTTTTTATTGAAATGCCTGTGTGAATGTAGAGTTCTAAAGACGACTGCAGTAAAGAACTGTACACAACGATTGAAATGTAACATTGATAGCTAGTTTTCCATAAGGAGAATTGGATCTCTCCACTGTTAAATTTGTTTCATTTTCTGGCTTCTTATTTTTTTCCAGACTAACAAAGCCTTGCAGAAAGATTACCCAAAATCCCACCCTCACGTGCAATTCAGGGAGAATACCTTCCACCACTTTAGAGGTCTTTTTTGTAGTTCTCTATGTCATGATGAATCATTAGAATAAAATATTTCTGTAGAAATTTTTTGGATAATACTTATATTTAACATTTTACTAAGTTTAGCAACTAAACAAGTACTTTTAGTATCTATTGAAAAATAGCATGGTTCTTTACAGATGGTCTGTGCTCAATAAATGTATGTGAGAATCCATTAATTAAAATGAGATTTCATAAAGGAACAAAATGTTTTATTTTTGGTCTCTATGGAATTTCATGAATAATTCTCTTATTTTAACACTGATTCTTTAAATAGTTGATTAAAGTGAATAATAAAATTTCCAGATGTAACATAAAATGAAAGATAATATATAAATATGTCTCCTTTCATGAGGTTGTTGTAAGCCAAGATGAGCAGCTTTCATCTCTTCAACAGAAAACAAGACCTGACTTTTGAATTTTCTTTGTATCTGCCCTTAACACACTGCCTGGCATGTGATAGGCACTTAATACATGTTTATTGACTGGTTAGCAATAATAATCCATAATTATGTTCATTCATTAAGTAAGAAATCAGTTTGCCTGATGGAGAAGATTGCTCTAAGTTATGCACAAAATATTACCATTTGGATAGAATGTTGTATTATGAATACAATGAAGTAACATTAAGCAATTTCTTTTAAAAGTTCTCAAGAATAAGAGATTAACATGAAATAATGAAATAAAATGTAGCCTATTAAAATATAAATGAAAGTCACTCAAAGTGAAGGTATAATCAGTTATAGTGTCAGCATTTTATATATATATGTACATATATATATATTTATAAGCATATATATGTATGTATACACATGCACACATACACACATACTTGTAGGTTTAAAATTTAGCATATGTTTCCTGAGGAAAATTCTGATACATGTTTTCAATATATCTTGTGTGAGCCTACATACAATTGGTTGTGATCATTTGGGGGGGGGTTTCATAAATATTAATTAGATTCTCAGGTAGTCAAATTGCTTGTCTGATGCCAAAGTAACTGATTTAATTAGTTACCCACTGTATTGTTTTAAGAAAAGCAGCTATGCCATGTTTAGCCAGCCCTAGGCAGCCTGTGGAAGAAGTATATGTATATGTGTGTATGTATGTGTGTGCATGCTTGCAATATGTACGTGCACATTTATGCATGTGCACATGTGTACACTTTTGTGACTATTGTTCGATTTTGAATGTCATAAAAATAGTGATTGGATTGAAGTTCAGATGGACAGAGACAATGTCTAAATACTTGTGATTTATAATTCAGGTTAGTAGAAATACGGATAAAAAATATTATTTTCACTATCCTAGTTAGCTGAAAAAAATCTAATTTGTACGATGCCCAGTTACAAGCTAATGAATACCTCTAGCTATGAAAATTGAAAAGTTAAACTTAAGAGAAATTTAAAAAAACAAGTTTTCTACCCCAGTGATCTAAAACAGTTGAGACAAACTGAGTAGTGGTGTGCCTATGTGTTTCCGTGTGTGGGTGTGTGTGCTATGCTTTGCACACAAGAGCAATCTGAAATATTTGACCTGTCCCATCAGTGCAATGTATATCTTATGCCTTTCAAAGGGAGCATCAGGTATCATATTTATTTATTCATTTTTCATAGTAATAATAGTTTATTTTTCCAAATACATGCAAAGATAGGTTTCAACATTCATCTTTGCATAACCTTATGTTCCAAAATTTTCTTCCTCTTAACCCCCTAACCCTCCCCAAGATAGCAAGCAATGAGATATGTTAAATATGCAATTCTTCTAAACATATTTCCATATTCATCATGCTGCACAAGAAAAGTCAAATCAAAAGGGAAAGAAACATGAGAAAGAGAAACAAAACAAAATAAAACAAGGAAACAACAACAAAATGGGGAAAATACTCTGCTTTGATCCACATTCGTTCTACATAATCCTCTCTCTCTGGATAAAGATGGCACCTTCCAAGAGATCATTTGTAGAAATTTTCTATCAACTCTAGATTGAATCTTTATCTTGGAGAGGAGGTAAATATTCTGTATCACTAACTCCTTATTCCTTTTAGTAAAACAAAGAACAAAGACAACAGAAATATAAGTCTGTTATTTTAACATCTACTTGAGATAACAACTTCTGGCAATATAAATAAACTGAAGATTCATGATCTCTGTGCTTGTGAATTTCCTGGAAGAGATCTAAAAGTGATAATAAGAATTTTGATTCATGGTGAAGCCTACTTTACTATTGCTGACTGGGAAAAACTATAGAAGAAAAGAAATATTTTGCCAATGAGAACATTAAAATGGCTAGTAAAGCTTGAATACTTTCCAAGACAGAAACATATTTTGTTCTATGAATTTAGACATGAATCTTTATATCCTATAGAGGTGCATATCAATCAGTCAACAAACATTTGTTAAGTGCTTTGCATGATCTACTGTGCTAAGCACTGGGGGATACAAAGCAAGGCCACACAACAATCTCCCTCTACAGAGGACACATATTTGGTGTAAATGGAAGATGACATGAGAGAAATAGTAATGGCATGGAAAGTGTGTGTGTGTGTGTGTGTGTGTGTGTGTGTGTGTGTGTATGAGAAGGGGTAATCTAGAAACACCACTTGCAGAAGATTATATGTGGGATGATTCTTTAAAGATTTCAGGGAGACCAGGAGGCAAAGGTGAGGAGGGAGAGCATTCCAGTCATTGAAAATCAGATGATTCCTTGGTTTAGGAGTGCTTTGTATGAATAACATCCTCAGGTAGTAAAAGAATTGATATTTGTGATTGTAATTGTCATTTATATATGAAGGATCCTAGAATTTAGAAGAAGAAAGTAAAAACTGCCAAAGAAAAAATGTCCAAATCTGGGGAAAAAATAAAACAAGAAATATAATGTAAATATGAATTTTGTTTAGTCTTCAATGAACAGCAAAATTTAAGAACATGTTATTTTTATTTCTTTATTTTTTATTATTATTGAAGTTTTTTAAATTTTCAAAACATATGCATAATTTTCAATATTCACTTTCAAAACCTAGTGTTTCAAATGTTTTCCCTTCCTTCCTCCCACCCCCTCTCCTAGATGACAAGTAATGTAATATATGTTAAACTGGTTCAGTTCTTCTGTATATATATCCACAATTATCATGCTGCCCAAGAAAAATCAGATCAAAAAGGAAAAAAAAATCAAAATGCAGTCAATCAACAGCAAAAAGAGTGAAAATACAGTCCTCTCTCTGGGTGCAAATGGCTCTTTTTATCACAAGACCATTGGAACTGTCCTGAATCACCTCATTCCTGAAAAGAGGCATATATATTAGAATTGATTATACTATAATCTTGCTGTTGCCATGCACAGTAATCTCCTGGTTATACTTATTTCACTTAGGATCATTTGATGTAAATCTCTCAGGCCTCTCTGAAATCATTCTGCTGATCATTTCTTATAGAACAATAATATTCCATAATATCCATATACCATAATTTATTCAGCCATTCTACAACTGATAAGCATCTACTCAGTTTCCAGTGTTCTTGCCACTACAAAAAGGACTGCCACAAACATTTTTGCACATGTAGGTTCCTTTCTCTCCTTTATGATCTCTCTTTGGGATATAGGCCCAATAGAGACACTGCTGAATCAAATTAGGCATAATTCCAAATTGCTCTCCAAAATGTTGAACCAGTTGACAACTCTACCAACAATATATAAATGTCCCATTTTTCCCACATACCCTCCAATATTCATCATTATCTTGTCCTGTCATCTTAGCCAATTTGAGAGATGTGCTGTGGTACCTCACACACATATTATCAAAAAAAGATTAGGTAACATCTATAAGCAGAAACAATGATCAGAAAGTATTTTTATAGCTTCATCAGAAATAGTGCATTTCAAAATGGATGAATTGGAGAAACAAGTAGAGTTTTTTATCTACTATTTGAGTACAAACAAATAATTAGAATTAAAAAATAATACATACAATGTAAAACAATGAAACTAACATCTTATAAAATTATTTAAAATGTTTATTAGATTCCAGTGCTTTCCTAAATCATTTACTTAAGTAGTGATATTAGTAGAAAGATAGGTCAAAAGAGTCAAGAGACTATTTAAAAATTTTTATTTTACATAGCTATCAGACCATGTATAATCTTTAGTTTGACTTTTGTTACCCAGTCTCTAATTTTAGTTCAGGACCTATTAAAATCATAAACTAATGGATGGACCAAACTACATTTACAATGAAATTCAGATCATAAATTCAATTCAATTTAATCCAATTAAACATTTACTAAGGGCCTACTAGAGTTGAGACATTATCTAGATTTATAAGGACTGAAGTTACAAAGAAAGAGTGCCAATATTCTTTTTTTTTTTTGCTATTTTTTTAATTAAAGCTTTTTATTTGTCTAACATATGTATGGGTAGTTCCCCAGCATCGATCTTTACAAGGCTTTCCATTACAAATTTTACCCCCAGTCCCCTCCCCTCCCCTGGATGGCACGAATTCCACTACATATTATTAATGTTATAGTACTTGACAAGTTGTACAGGAAAAATGCTATCTACAAGAAAAAAAAAAAGAAAATCAGAGAAAGTCAACACAATGCAAGCAAACATCAATAGAGAGCATGAAAATGTTATGTTGTGGTCCATATTTCATATCCCTCTCTCTGGGTGTATATGGCTTTCTTCACTGAACAATTAAAACTGGTTTGAGACAATTCTTTGCTGCAGAGAGCCATGTCCATCAGATGTCCATCGATCATCATGTAATACTGTTGTTGCCGTGTATAATGATCTCCTGGTTCTGCTCACTTCACTCAGCATCAGTTCATGCAAGTCCCTCCAGGCCTCTCTGAAATCATCCTGCTGGTCGTTTCTTACAGAGCAATAATATTCCATAACATTCATATACCATAATTTATTCAGCCACTCTGCAATTGATGGGCATCCATTCAGTTTCCAGTTTCTTGCCACTACATAAAGGACTGCCACAAACATTCTTGCACATGTGGGTCCCTTTCCCTCCTCTAAGATCTCTTTGGGATATAGGCCCATTAGAAACACTGCTGGGTCAAAGGGTATGCACAGTTTGATAACTTTTTGAGCATAGCTCCAAATTGCTCTCCAGAATGGTTGGATCCGTTCACAGTTCCACCAACAATGTATTAGTGTCCTAGTTTTCCCACATCCCCTCCAACATTCATCGTTATCTTTTCCTGTCATTTTAGCCAATCTGACAGGTGTGTAGTGGTACCTCAGAGTTGTCTTAATTTGCATTTCTCTGATCAATAGTGATTTGGAGCAACTTTTCATATGACTAGAGATGGTTTTAATTTCATCATCTGAAAATAACATGTAGTGGAATTCCTGCCATCTAGGAGAGGGGAGGGGACCACTTATCTATTGAAGAGTGGCTTGAATTCTTATAAATATTTTAGAAATGAGGTCTTTATCAGAACCATTAAATGTAAAGATGATTTCCCAATTTGATGCTTCCCTCCTAATCTTGTCTGCATTAGTTTTGTTTTTATTCTATCTCCACAGGTCTGAGAGGTAAACTATATTACGTTCCTCTAACTTGCTTACAAAGTCCCTCTTTATATCTAGATCATGAACCCATTTAGATCTTATCTTGTTGTGCGGTGTTAGGTATGGGTTAAGCCCTAATTACTTCCACACTATTTTCCACTTTTCCCAGCAGGTTTTGCCGAATAGTGAGTACTTATCCCAGAAGCTGGGGTCTTTGGGTTTATCAAACACTAATTTGCTAAAGTTACTGCCTAGATTGTCCTGATATCCCATCCTGTGTCACTGATCGACTGCTCTATTTCTTAGCCAGTACCAAACGGTTTTGATGACCGCTGCTTTATAATATAGTTTTAGATCTAGTACAGCAAGGCCACCTTCATCTGCCTTTTTTTTTTCATTAATCCCCTTGAAATCTTTGACCTTTTGTTCTTCCAAATGAACTTTGCTACTATTTTTTCTAGATCTGTAAAATAATTTCTTGGGAGTTTGATTGGTATGGCACTAAATAAGTAGATTAGTTTGGGTAGTATTGTCATTTTTATTATGTTCGCTCTGCCTACCCATGAGCACTTAACGTTTTTCCAATTGACTAGGTCTGATTTTATTTGTGTGGAAAGTGTTTTGTAGTTTAGTTCGTATAGTTTCTGACTTTTCCTTGACAGATAGATTCCCAAATATTTTATACTATCAACAGTTATTTTGAATGGAATTTTTTTTGTCTGCCAGAACACCTGCCCCCAATCAGGGCAGAGTGTCCGAGTGCCTCAGATAAACTCCAGGTGTTTGGAGTTTGGAGTTTGGAGTTTCTTCCAGGATGAGCTGAGTCCCACCCTCACTTCCGGCCGAGTCCACTGTTTATCCCTCTGTCTGAGTAAAACAGACCTGATATGAAGTTCTTCAGAGATATCAGCAAGCAGTGTCCTAATGTTTCTGGATTCGTTGACTTGAAGATCAGTTCAGAGGCTTATGTTATTGTTGATTTGAGAGAAGATTGCAGGAGGAGGCAGAGAGTCACGTTTTCACTCCGCCATCTTGGCTCCGCCTCCGAAACCAAGAGTGCCTATATCCAAGGAGCTTGCCATCTAATGGAGAAGGGCAACATTCCTTACTCTTCCCCAACTAGAAGTCTGGGAGCTAAAACACTAAACTCCTCCCAAAGTCTTATCTTTTGTATGGCTCACAATCTTCCTGGTAGTTCCATTTTTATCGTTTCCTCTATTTAGCTTCAACTTTGTTCCTGAACCAAGTGCACCCATATTTTCTATGGCAAAAGCCCAAAACAGTCTTATAAGAATGAGTTTTATGCAAATATCAATAAATAATAACAAAAAAAACAATCATTACAGCACATCTTTTGTCAAATATTGTTGTGTATAAATAAATGAAAGGGGCCAAAATTCTACAGACAAATCAGAATTTTTGTAGTAAATATTATGAATATTTTCATCACGAAAAGAATCTGAAGATGTTATACATGGTGATATTACAAAAATGAAATTGATTTTATCTTTAAAAGCAGGAAATGACTAGGTATAGAGATAGCCATCAATTCAGAGTCAGCTGTATATGGTTTGTCACACCATCAACTGGTTTGAACACTAGTCAAAGAAAATATAAAATTAAAGGGGAAAAGATAAAGATGAGAAGACACTCTGTATGATTATAGAAGCTCATATCTGAACTGTTTCATCAAGCCATTCACTCCAAAAACTGGGAAGTGAACGAAATTAAAAAGCAGTGACTTTCCTTGTCAGCATTTCTTACAGAAATTTAACACTAAATAAAATAGTTGCCAAGATGAAGAGTCCAAAGAAGTCTAGACATTCTATCAAATGGAGTAAAAACATATTTGAACTGTGACACAGCGAGATATCAGTGACAAGAGCTGCAATGGTATATAGCATTTTAAAAACCATAAGGAAGAAATGAAATATTTAACATTTTTTAACATTGTTTTTTTTTTAAATCTTTTGAGTTCTAGGTTCTTTCTCTTATTCCACCAACAATTAAGAAATTATACATGAAGTTATACAAAACAAGGATTTATTCTTGAATTACCCCAAAAGAAAATTTAAAAGTCAGAGAATTCTTAGTATAATATTTGCATAGGAAAGGAGGAGGAAGAAGATAGACAGGAAAGAAAATTATCTTCTCCTGCTCTACAGCTCAGCCTTGGATGTAGGACATAAAGACATAGCAAGAGCATTTAAAAAGATAAAGTAAAAAGCTGTGTAACCATACTAATCCCCTGCTCAAGTAGCTTTAGCCACTACCTATTACCTTTAGGAGAGGAAATAAATCCTTCACAATACAACCTATCATTGCAGACAGATCTTACATTGTACCTCCCTTTGGTCTAATTATCCACTTTTCTTGTCTTCAGACTTACAGTTTTAACTGTCTGTTGAACATCTTGAACACAGATACCTTAAATTTGTATATGTTCAAAATTAAGGGAGAGTTACATGGCATAGTAGATAGAATACTTAACCTGGAATCAGGAAGAGCTGATTTCAATATTGTCCTCAGATACTTACCAATTATATCACCATGTATAAGACAACTTCCCTTTTTGTCTCAGTTTCCTAATCTGTAAAAATAAGTTGGAGAAGGAAATGTCAAGATATTCCAGTATCTTTGCTTAAAAAATCCCAGATGGCATCACAAAGAGTTATATGTGGCTGAAACAATTGTACCACAGTAACAAAACCAAAATTGAATTCATTATCTTTCTCCTTCTCTTCCTAGCATTCATCTCTTTCTAAATTATATGACTGTCAAGGGTGCCAACATCCTCCCAATTACTCAAGCTCAAAAGATGTCATCCTTAATTCCTTACTCTTTCACCTCACATATCCAACATTTTGCCATGTTCTTTTCTTTCCACTTTTATAACATCTCATGTACTTGCCAACTTAGCTCTAATATTACAATCACCCTAGTCCACATTCTCTTTACTTTGTGTCTAAATAATTGCAATAGAGTGCTTGATTTCCCTTTTTCAAGTCTCCTTCTACTATAACCTTTCCTTCCCTCAGCTGTCAAATTGATCTTTATAAAATGCAGATCTAACTATGTCTTCATTCTCTTCTTCAACAATTGTTCCTTATTTCTTCCAGGATCAAATATCAAATACTTTGTTTGACACACAAAATCCTTCACAACCTTTTCCTCTCCTTTTATATTAGTTTTACAAATTACTCCCTTTCAACAAAATTCATCCACACTAGACTACTTTCTATTCCTTGCACAAGACATCCCATCAATATACTTCCTGATTCCTTAAATTCTCCCCTCATCTCTACTTTTTGTCTTCTGACTTCTTTAAAGTATCAATTAAAATTTCATCTTCTAAAATGATTCCATTCCAAATCTTCTTTAGAACAATACCTTTGTTCTATTGAGTACCCCTAACTTATTCTACAGTCTTATTTGTATATATATGTATATATGTTGTCTTCCCCATTTGAACATAAGTACCTTAAGAGTGAGACTTCTTTTTAAAACTTCTTGCTATATGTTAATTAATCAACTTTCCTATTTCATTCAGTTCCTACTACTTAGAACAATAGCTTACATATATGAATACGTTTTTTTTAAATTCAACTCAGCTCATTGGGTTATGGTTCATTTTTTAAGTCTAGTACTAATTTCCATATTTGTTAGGATAGTTGTTTGTGAATTTGTTGGTCTTTCTCTCCAACCAATAAATCTATTGTCCATCATACATGTATATTGAATATTTTCTTTCTCCATCCCACATAATTTTCAGCTTCTTTTAACGTAATTTATTCCTCACCTAGGAAAAAAGTGAACTTTTGATCATCTGACACCTATTTCTTCATAGATCATAGTGTTTTAAAGTTTGCAGCTGACTAAAAATCAATGTTACAATGAATGGAGGAACTAATCAATGACAATCCTGTCCTCTAGTGATACACTATACAATCCACTCAGTTGTCATTCTGTGCTCCTGTACTTCATATTATTTTATAAATCATTCATAAAAGACATTTTAAAGAGTTAGACATTTTTCTTTAGGTATTTTAACCTGTACAACTCTCCAACTGTAAAACTATCTCACATGACTATGCTGCTATCATTTTTTTTCTGATTGTAGATTTTATTGATGATTTAACTTATTCCACAAATGATTATTAATAAGCTATAGGCTAGTTACACATGATATTTAGTAATAAAGGTACTTCACCAGTTCTCTCTTTAAAATATAATCATAAGGCATATCATTCCAGAGCCATATTCTAATCATTGGTCAAGTGTCAGTGATACCTCTGAGATCAGTTTCTCTTTGGAAAACCAACTCCTTAGTAAAATCTAAGCGTATTGAGAACAGGATGTCTATAGTGTTCCTTTTAGTATACACAGGCACTTATTGACTAGAATTTAAATGACCATTTCTATCATTGTTACTTAGATTTAGGTCTTTTGGTATCTAATGTTAAGTAACTATTGCTTTGGTTACATTATTGGCTAACTTTGTGTTGCCTACATATTTATATACCTATCAAAATGTTTTTTACCTAGTGCTGTCAAACTCAAGTAGAACTTGGGTCACTAAACTATACATAAGGATCATTGTGGGTGTGTACTAAGCTAGAAAACCATATATCAAAATTATTTATGCTTTAATTTAATTTTATTAAATATTTTCCAATTAAATTTCATCTGATTCAGGCTAAGCCATACTCTGAACTATCATAGACTCCATGCACCCAAGAAATACATATGATACTTCACCTCTAAACAATATCTTTAAAAGGGATTTTTGATTAATTTCTAAGATATTAAATTTTATTATTTGTTATTTTTAGATAACAGACAATCTGATACATTAAGTTTTCTCTTTATTTAAGATGTAAATTGTATTTTGCATTTTAGATATGGATAGCATTGCAGGAAAATAGATCCAAGAAGTCCCAGATTCATGGGCAAGTCCATCATTGTATATTCTCTGTGTCCTTTTCTAAAATGGCCATGATAATATTCTAGATCAGGGAATGTATGCATGTACATGCACTATGTGTATGCACATACATGTGTACACATGCATGCCAATGTAAATACACATATATATGAGAATGTGTTTATGCCTGCATGTGTGTATTTACATACATGTGTATGTATGTCCCCTTTAGTAGTCTGTTGAAACCTAATGTCCCCATCTTAGAATAATGTTTTTAAGCACACAAAGCAAATACAGAGGATTATAAAAGAAAGTAAATACACTGAAATACTTTTTTAAGAAGTTCATAGATCCCAGGTTAAAAAAGGATTTGCAGATAGTATAAAATTGTAGATAGAAGACCAGCCTGAAAAACAGGAAGATCTGAATTTTAGCTATTTCTCAGATACACACTAGGAACAGAGCCACAGACAAATCTCTTAACCTCTCAGACTCAAACAAGACTGTAAATTACAGATGTATCTCTGATCTATCTCCACATTCAGACTTTGCTCTACTGAGATCATAAGTCTAGAAAATGTGATATGAGGTAAATTACTTCATCATTTTATTTGTTTGAATTAAAATATTTATGAAATATGTCACGTACATTTCTAGAAAGCTCCACAACCTATGAAATATATACTATGCTTTCTATGTTTTCATTGTCTTTGCACAAATATTTATTTGTTTAATTATTATCATTCTTATTATCATTATTTTTCCCCTCTCAGTCATGAGCAAAGTTGGGGAGAAAGGAAAGCTAATTTAAGTTTTTTCATATAACTTTAAGAAAAAGTGTTCATAAGAATAAAGACTTTTCATTGTAGCTCCATGGTAACTTTCTTGATTATTATAGGTGGCTGAGATGTCTGGTTCAATGTTCCAGCCCCAAATCTGGGCTATTAACTTATAAAAAGTCTTTGACCTCAGATTTACCCGTTTGATAAAGACTTTTCCTTTATATTAGGAGATAGAGCAGGCAGCTTCAATTCAAAAAAAGAAAGAAAGAAAGAAAAGCTCTCAAAAAGCTTTCTTTGCCTTTATCTCTAGTCTTGAGAAAATCCATAGGAGAGTACTTTGGAGGCTGAACTCAATGAAAATGTAGATGCTCTCTGAGAGAAGATTGTTGGGTCAGGATAGGTTTCTGCTATCACAATCAAATATTGAAAAGATCATTTAATAGGCTTTTGTCATTAACCTTTAAAACCTGTTAGGTCAAAAACTGAGCACAATTCTCCCTCAACCTGTTTTTGAGATAGCTTGTCACATTAGAGAGTTTCAAAAATTGCAGGTGTTTCTAGTATACAAATGAAATGAGAACTCATTCCCTCTGTGTATCTTTCTCCCTCTCTGTCTTTACTTGTCTCTCTGCCCCTCTCTCCCATTGAAAGCTCCTTAAAATCAAAGACTATTTCAGTTTGATTTTATATGTTCAAGGCCTGGGAACTCATAGGAGGTACTTGTTACATGGATGCATATTGATTGATTTTCAAAAATTTTTGATGCCCTATGTTGAAATGGGTTGCCAATGGAAATCACAGTTTTCTCCAATTTACATCATCAAGCAGTGGTTATACAGAAACTTATTAAAAGCACTTATCAAAAACATGACAGTAAGAAATATTTCTTCATAATAATAATAATTATTATTATTAAGTAAATTCCTTTTAGCTTAAAAAATAGGGATTTTGTGATTATGAGTGCTTTCAATATTCCCTAAATCTGTCACCAAGAGGCAAATCATTTATTTCCCCTACTAGTTAAAATTCTGACCAATTGTAAAATAGATTTAGGATGATAAAATCATTTAATTTTGGTTTTCTGTATTTTTTTCTCTTCTAAACATCACTCCAGTTTAACTAACTTTGGATCAACTTGTTGGCTTTGTACCAAGATGGTATTAAAGGTAACTAAGTTGAAACAGGTACAAACTGCATCTTGTGCTATAAGGAGAGTAGAGAAGAGAAAGATCTACAGTGATTCCTCCTGAATATACTCTTTTCCCATGATTATAGAAAGTATAATAAATCCTTTGCCCTTTACAGCTTTAAAGCAGAACATGGAGAGATTTTGAGCAGAGAGAAGAAGGACATGTAAGGAATGGCAGATTAGTAAATGAACCATGGAGGAATCAGCATAAACTTTGAAAGATGAAGAATTAAAGTGAAGCCTTCAAAATTCGACTAGTTTCTGGCCTTTTTCTCTCAACCTCTATTCCAAAGTATTGGTCAAAGGTTGAAATTGTGATCGTGTTTTTGTAAAATAGTTTCTGAATTGAGGAGGACTTTATATTACAGAAAGCCTACATGCAAACATGCATCATTAGCCTTACTTCTTAGAAGAGAGAATTAAGAGTAAATTTTAAAACTTGAAGGTATACAAGAGATTATCTATTTCAATTCCTCATTTTATGGTTGAAGCAACTGAGCTAAGAGGCTAAAGGACTTTCCCAAATTCAGTGAGCTTTTAGGTAACAGTGATCATTAGAATATCTCTGCTTCCCTGCTATTCTTTAAAGAGAAAATGTATAACTGAAGTGATGATTTCTTTTAACCAAAAGGTAGCTACAGAAAGAGCCATCGCAAGTTAAAATAAAGTAAATAAACAGAATGATACAGAGAGATAACATAAAACAAAGATATTATGCAAATTAGAATATATCATGCAATTTTAAGTATAAATGAGCTCTCCTCCTGGGAACAAGTTATATGAGTTCAATGTTTGCCCCAGCTCTTCCTATGGAAAAATTCCCCAAACCCTATATGAATGCAACCTTGGAATCAGGGACACATCGGGGAGCATTTTTTTCCTTACTTATCTGTCTTCTGATGATGGTTTTCTACCTCTATGGCTGTATTACTAGAGAGGCTCCCTAACCCTATTTATGCTCCCTCCAAGTAGGAAGAGATGAAACACATAGGGAATTAGTAGGGAAGGAAGAATAAATTGATATAAAATTACAGGAATAATGACTGAGGTTATAAGGGAATAAATTGATATGCCTTTAGATCAGGTATTTCATCTAATTGTGTCTCAGTTTCTTCATTTGTTAAATGAATTATTCAATGAAATGTTTTCTGAAGTGTCCTCTGTGATTTTATTGAAAATTTAGATTTTCTGCAAACTTGAAAATCTCAAGGGCTTTAGTAACTGACTTCTTTTTTGATTTTTACTAACTCACTCATTTATTGATTTTACAAAAAAATCAGACTCATTTAGTTAAAATGCATTTATTAGGCTTCTATGGTATACTAAACACTGAGCTAGGAGATGCAAAAGCAAAAATGAAACAGACAAAAAAACGGTAATTCTTGTGCTCAAAAGGTTTATATTTTGTTAATGAAGAAAAACACAAACACAAAAAAGTGTGTGTGTGTGTGTGTATGTGTGTGATTGTATCTATGTAGTAATTTTAAAGGAAGGAAAAATTAACAGAGATGGATCATGAAAGATCTCATGAAAGTGTTGACACATGAGTTAAGATTTAGAAAAGAAAAAGATAAGTAATCTATGCCTTCTCAATTGTGTATCATGCATTGCATGTAACAGAATACATAAAGGCCAATAATGAAAAACTATAAAAATCAGATGAAGCCATACTGTGAACAATTTAATATTTTTTCTAATTACATATAAAATCAATTTCAACATTCATTTAAAACATTTTTGAATTTCTAATGCAAAGTGAAGTGAGCAGAACCAAGAAGGTATAGTGCCTCATAAAGGCACTATTGTAGTTGACCAAATATCAGTCTTTCCTATTTTGATCAAAACAATGATCCAAAATAATTTCAAAGGACCTAACAATTAAAAAATTCTCTCTATTTCCAGAAAAAGAACTGATGAACTCTAAATGCAAATTAAATTATACTTTAAAAAAATTAAAAGTTTGAGTTCAAAATCCTTTACATCCTTCTCATTCCCCCTATCCCTTGAGAAGGCAAGTGATATGATTTAAATTACACATATGCAGTCAAACAAAATATATTTTCAAGTTAATCATATTGTGGAGGAAAAAACAGAGATCTAAATAATGAAAATTAAAGAAAATGAAACAAAATATGCTTCTAAAGACATTTAGATTCCATTGGTTCTTTCTCTGTACGTGAATAGCATTTTTCATCCTGAGTAATTTGGAATGGTCTTTTGTCAATGTATTGCTGAAAATAGCTAATCTTTCACACATGTTCATCTTAAAATATTACTGTTACTATGCACAGTTTAAAAATTTTTTTATTCTGCTCACTTCAATTTGCACCAATTTCTGTTTCCCCAGGTTTTTCTGAAAGCATCTTGTTCATTATTTTTGATAGCACAATGATACCCCTTCACAATAATATAAAATAACTTTTTCAGCCACTTCAGAATTAATGAAGATGTCTTGAAATTCCAATTCTCTGCCATTACAAAAAGAGCTGCTATGCATTTTATTTTTACGGAGTTCCTTTTTAAAAAAATTTTTAACCTATTTGAGATATAGATCTACTGCTGATATTGCTGAGTCACAGAGTATACAGAACTTGCTATTCTTTTGTATAGCATTAGATTGCTCTCCAGAATGGTTGAATCTGATTACAACTTCACTAATAATGAATGTGTTCCAAATTTTTTTTTCTGTATCTGTGCTAACATTCATCATTTTCTTTTTCTGTCATATTAGCCAATGTGATAGGGATGACATAAGTACCTCAGAGAAGTTTTAATTTACATTTCTCTAATAGTGACTTAAAGATTTTTTCCCTATAATTATATATAATTTTGATTTATTCATCTTAGAAATGCCTATTTATAGCTTTTGATTTAACAGTTATAGAATGGCTTCTATTGTCATTAATTTGTCTTATTTTTCTTACATATTTGTAAAAGGAGGCCTTTATCAGAGAAACTTGCCATAAAAATTTTCCCCAATTTTCTCTTTTCCTCCTAATCTGGTCTACATTGGTTTGCTTTCTAAAAATCCTTTTTTCAATTTAATATAATCAAAATTATTTATCTCATAACTCATAATACTCTATCACTCATTTAGTCATAAATTCTTGCCTTATCCATAGATCCAAAGGGTAAACTATTCCTTCCTACCTAATTTGATTATGGAATTCTCTTCTGTGTCTAAAGCATGTCTCCATTTTTATCTTAATTTGATATACAATGTGAGTTGTTGCTCTACACCTACTCTCTAAAAGTTTTTCTATTTTTCCCAGCAGTTTTTATTAAGTAATGATTAGTTTTCTAAAAACCTTGGATTTGACATTTATCAAATAGTACATTACTCTGCTAATTTACAAACAGGTGTTGTGTATATAATCTATTGCATTTATCTGCGATGGTATTTCTTTATCAGTACTAGATAATTTAGATTACCATTTTGAAATACAGCTTGAAATCTGGTATAGGGAACACACATTTCTTCATATTTTATGAAATGATTTTTTATACTAATGCATTGTTGGTAGGATTGTGAACTGATCCACCCATTCTAGAGATCAATTTGGAACTATGCCCAAAGGGCTATAAAATTGTGCATATCTTTTTATCCAGTGACACCACTATCAGATTTGCATCCCAAAGAGATCAAGAAAAAAGACAAAAGGACCCACTGGTATGAAAATATTTATAATAGGAGATTCTGGGAAGATGTCAGAGTAGACTAGAAAATTCCAAGATCTTCCAAAAAACCACATAAAATTGCACCTCAAGGTAAACATAGACCAATGGAAAACAGTAAAAAAAAAAAAAAAACCTTGGGGCAGAACAAGGATCCTCCTGGGACAAGACAAGAAGAAGGGAAAGAAAGACATCAGGAATAGGTGGAACCAATGTGAAGTATAAATACCTCCAGGCTAGCTCACCAGAAACAGCAAGCTGGAACCTTGGAAGTAGCTGAGTTGGTGGGAGCATCAGCCTGAACTACAGGATATTTCACCTACAAGATAGGGAAAGGGGTCAAAGGTTTGAGTACAGGAATACTGAAGGAACCTCTGCTGATTTGGAATGTCATGTCCAGCTGTCCTGCTGAGGCATGGTTCTGGGCAAGGAAGAATTAGAGCACCAGGAGAGTGCAAAAGCAATGGGGCAGGGACATTGCTAGCTGGAGGCACTTGCAGGAAGGGGGATCATTTGGTTTACATTTCTAGGCCAGAGGAGAGAGCTGAAGTGAAACTAGAAACACCATATCTAACACTTCAGGATTAGAGATACTAAAAACAATAGTTTTCATTTTAAAAAGATGAACAAGCAAAGAATAAAAAAAAACCTAGCCATAGAAACTTACTGTTGTGATAGCAAAGAGTGAGGATAGTAAAGTTAAAAAAAAAAGCCTCTTCTTTCCCAAAGAGTAATGTTACATGGCTACCTGCTGAGAAAGAATTTATACAAGGACTCAAAAAAAGACTTCAAAAATCAAATGAAAGACATTGAAGAAAAACTAAAAAGAAACAAACAAACAAAAAACCCACATACATAACTTTCAAAAAAATGGCCTTGTCAAGGAAACAAATATGGTATCATATGTTATCATAGATTTAGTAAATATGAGAAGGCTTAAACATTTTACCAAAGAAGAAGTATGAGGGAGAAGTTACATAAAGAAGATCACCAGAGAAAAATACTATCATATGTATGCAGGGGAATGCGATGTCATAGGAAGAATGTGGGATTATTGTATAGTGAGAATAAAGGATAACTAATATACAGAATATGAATTCCAGTGGTGCCCAAAAAAAAGTCAAGATATATAAAAAGTAACAACCGATCACTGGTATGCTGATTGTGAAAGAAGTTCTGCCAGGAGAACATTATACACAGCAACAAGACTATACGATGATCAATTTTGATGGACATGGTTCTCTTCAACAATGATGTGATTCAAACCAGTTGTGCTGCGATGAAGATAGTCATATACATCCAGAGAGAGGCCTGTGGGAACTGAGAGTGAACCACAACACAGCATTTTAACGCTTTCTGTGAATATTTCCATGCATTCTGTTTTCCTTCTTAGGTTGTTTTTTTTT